>VZTO01023482.1:1811-55940 GCA_013400615.1 Syrrhaptes paradoxus | reverse complement strand
GTTTTATGTGTGTGCAGGACTCAAAATACAGATTATTGCCTTGATCTATACTCACTGTAATTGAAGTGTGTAACTTGTTATCATGTAAAATGTAGTAGCTGGTGATTGCATGTATTGAAGTTTTACTGGCTAATTACAGTTAAAATGGGATAGAGTGTTGTATCTAGCCATACTATGACTTTAATTGACTAGATTCTATTTAAAATTGCTTTCTTCAAGGTGGATTAGATGAGGCTCTATATAATGTAATAGCCATGGCACGGGAACAAGAAATTCCTTTTGTCTTTGCTCTTGGACGTAAAGCTCTTGGCCGTTGCGTGAACAAGCTGGTTCCTGTTAGTGTAGTGGGTATCTTCAACTACTCAGGTGCTGAGGTGAGTAATTCCATTCACACAAATGGCTGGAGTAAACAGCCTGGTCATTAAGAATTGATTGTAGTTATCCTTGTAGTTAAGAATTTATTTGGCATGGAGAGCACATGTAATTAATATGCATTTGATAATGGCTCTGGCCTGATCTATATTAGGGCATGTTTTTCTTTGAAATTCAGTATTTAAGGAACTGAGAGACTACGTTGAAACACTTTGGTCGCAACATCTCTGTAGCTTTCAAATAGACTTAAATACCATCTGAAATTCTCTGGAATGCTTAAGATTGTAAGGAAAGTGATTTCTTAAAATAAGTACATCTCCTTAAAGTTGTATAAACATGGAGTGATGTTTTTATTTAATACAGATAAAAACTAAATTTTGGTTGGAGTAAAGTATTTGGTGTTAGTAAGCTTAAGGCACATTGTGTAGTATACCTTTGACTAAAAGGAGTTATTTAAAGTGAAAAGTGCTAGTAAGAACTACTGATTATAGAAACTTCCTTCATACATAGGACCTTTTTAATAAGCTGGTATCACTGACTGAAGAGGCCAGAAAAGCCTACAGAGACATGGTTTCTGCAATGGAGCAGGAACAGGCAGAAGAGGCCTTGAAGAATGTCAAGAAAGCACCCCATCATATGGGTCATTCTCGTAACCCCTCTGCAGCAAGTGCTATCTCGTTTTGTAGTGTTATTTCTGAACCTATATCTGAAGTGAATGAGAAAGAATATGGTAAGTGTGTTTAAAACTTACTTTTGTAACTAGAAGCTGGAATTTTCCAAATGCTGCTTACTGTAAAATGTAACTAAAGATACAGTATTTCTTCATAATTTACAGTATTCTGCAATTTTCAGGGGTAAGAAAAGTAGTTAGTCTTCAGGTAGTTTGAGTTTTTTTTCCCTGAACTATACAGAAAACAATTTTAACTTACAATCCTCAGAAGTGTTACAGTTACCTAACTCACATCAGTGGGGGTGGCTTCTCCAGTTTTATGGAACTGGTATAGAGCTGGTACCAAACACAGGATTGATTATAGAATTGTGCAAGAAGTAACAACAGAGGGTAGGAACTAAATTATTGAGGTCTCTGAAGATAAGACACGTAGCTTAAATTTTGTAACTTGAGGTGGCAATGAATGATTATAGTGTGAGCAAAAGGCAGATTTATTTAGCTGGTCACTTAAGTCCAGGTGACAGAGGGGATAAAAGGGAGAGTGCAATATTAAAATTGTTAACTCCTGTTGCTATTTAAACAATTCTGGGATGTTCAGAAGTATTTTTATGTAGAAAGACTTAATGTTTCCTACTTAAATGTCTTTTGAAATTTGTAGAAACAAACTGGAGAAATATGGTGGAAACGTCTGATGGGTTAGAAACCTCTGAAAATGAGAGAGAATCTTCATGTAAGACTGCGGTATCAGAGAAGGCTGGTAATGGTCAACTTGAAAAAGCCACTCCTAATAAACAGCCACCTCTGGCTACAACTGGCACTACCTCAGCAACAAATCATGGAAAATCCACACCAGGCGACAAAGATGAGTCAAAACCAGATGACAATCTGGAATGGGCCTCACAGCAGAGTACAGAAACAGGATCACTGGATGGCAGCTGCCGAGATCTTTTGAATTCCTCCATGACCAGTACCACCAGTACTCTTGTACCAGGAATGCTAGAAGAAGAGGAGGAGGAGGAGGAAGATGATGATGAAGATTATGTCCACGAACCAATTTCTGTAGAAGTTCAGCTTAATAGCAGAATTGAATCTTGGGTTTCAGAGACCCAGAGAACTATGGAGACTCTTCAGCTTGGGAAGACCCTTAGTGGTGCTGAAGAAGACAATGCAGAACAAAGTGAAGAGGAAGAAATAGAGACTTCTGAGCAGGCTGATCCAGTCACTGATGGTGAGGAATGGACAAATGATAAGCACGCAAGTAACACTCAACATAAACCCACCATCTGCAGTTCTTTGAATAAAGAACACACAGATTCCATCTATATGCCGTAAAAATAAGCAGGAACTCAGGAACTTTTTAGAAATTATATTCAAACTAACTGTTGTAAAGGTTGCAGCCATTATTTCATATGCTTCATCTCAACATTTTGCACTGTTAAACATTTAATATGTGTATTTAATTCACAACAATATTTTTGTAGCTGTCTGTTACTTGTTTCGTTTAAAAACTAGCTTAGCTTTATAATCAGTATCTATTTCCCAGAATAGAAACTGCGTGGAAGATTTGTCAGTAAGTATTTTGATCTTTTGTAAAAGGAAACATCTCGTAACTGACCAGTTTTAAGCAAAATTATTTTACGAAATGACTGTTTAGCTCATTTTCGAACAGATAACCCACTGTAAGACTGACAAATTACCAACACTTTACATTGGTGTTATGCCAGGCATGTCAGTGTATTTGACCATGATTTTCTAGTTCATCTAGAAATAAAAGTAAAATTTTGGTTCTCTCTGAAGAAAAGCTAGAAAACCCCACTTACAGTATTAATGACAAGTAAATAGTAGAGAAATCTCTGTGTGATTCATATACTAAGGCAGATGCAGCTTTTTAGTTGGTCTCAGTGAATGCATCGTTAAAAAGCTGCTGCTAGTTGAGATGGTTACAGTAAGCTATAGCAACTTTGATTCCAGGAAAACCTTTAAACCAGAGGGATATAATTAGTGTTTTGGGGGTTTTTTTACAAGGTGGAAATATTGCTTAAAAAACAGGAAGGAAAGCAAATTCCCCGTGCTCTCAGCAGTTGCTGTCTGCCAAACCACACTAAATGAATTATTAACCATAATCCCTATCCAGGGCTTTTAGTAAACTGATGACTTCCTCTTTCTCCTGTCACTTACCTCAGGAATGCTGTTTTGCATATTGTAATCTACATGACATTGCAAAAAGCAAGAATAATCCTTTAACAGCAAGTGGGAATGATATGGTGGCTCAGTGTATCTACATGTTTGTCTGCATGCTTTGACCCTGGCCACCCTTGTGTTGAGTTCATGATACATCTTAACAATTCTTACTCAATGTGGCATCTTTTTGTCTGTTCTCACAGTTGTAGCAGCTTTAGGAGCTGACCTCTAGAGTAGAAAAGGAAGTAGTTATTCCAGGAAAGGGGGAAGTGCCCTGTAGTGTGGGGAGGTATCCCAGTGGTTCAGAGGGAAGAGAAACAAAAATCCACCCTCCCTGAAACATACACATTGATAGACAATTGTTCCTTTGAATATTGCCACGAAAGCTGTTAACCGATGACGAGTTCATTTCAGATTGAAGATGGAGTCTGTGTCTAAGCCTAGCATGTAAGGAGTCTGTTTTCCATCTTTGCCGTACGTTGGCAAGGGATGTACTGACACTGCTAGCAGCTGGGGCTTCACTATGGGAGTAGCCAAAGAGTAACTCACACGAATGACACTTCTGTAGCAAATGTATGTTTCTTTTAATTCCACTTCATTTTTCTTGAGCACTTGTATCAAAATGCATACAAATCCTCTGGGTAGGCTGAAAACCACAAGAAATGCGTAACTTAGGTGTTTAGTCCACACTTACTAATAGGGGACCAACGCTTCTAGTACTAGTGATGCTGGTGTTTTAAGTTGCACTGGGAAAATAAGACTCCAGGTTGAGAAATCATCTACCCCTGGGATTTTGGATGCTAATGAGAATAATAGAAACTGTGTATTCTGTAAATAATGCTTTGACAGGCATAGGCATAGCAAATGCTATGTAGATAAGCAGTATAGAGAGCTGCTAGGACAACGGGCTGCTCTGTCACATTCTTAGTTCTGTAATGTAATCTTCCTAGATGTTAGAACAGGCGTTTTGTAGGAAAACAGAGACTAAGGAATGATGCCTCCTGAATGTTAAACCTTTTACTGTACGTATGGCAGATTCCTACTGTCTGTATGTTCTGAAAGAGTTTTTGCTTTAGGAAATGATAGGTGTTTGAACTGCTGATGAGCAAAACTTGCCCTTGGATGTGTAAGCACATGTCTCGACACCAGCTGAGAGCAGTGTATACACTGAGGGCAAAACTTCACCAGAACATCAAAAAAAAAGGTGTTTGTAATTTTTCCTTTTGCTTTTTCAGTGCCAGTGATTCAAATAACTTTTGATCTTGAAGTATTAACATCAAAGGCGCATCTTTTTATAGGTCTTTTCTGAACTTGGACTGTCATTTTAAATTTTTCTGACATTTATATCAAAGAAGTCTTGTAATATTCAGCCCACTATTTAACTGCAATTTTGCTACAGGTTTAATAGAGTTCTTGAAGGTGATAAGCACTTCTAATATCTCTCAATTCGCCAGCAAATAAGGAACTACTCTCTTTTTTAAAATGCGGCAGATCACCCTTAAAGGAGCAAACTGAAACCCATAAGGGAAACTAGTTTTAGTGCTTCCTTTTTGATAAGCTAGGAATGAGCAATAACTGAGAGAATGGAATTGCAATTCCTTTGGGAGTGATCCATTTGCATTTAAAATTAGGGAAGTTCCTTACCACTTGAAGCACTTGAGGAGAGTATCTCACTGTGGTAATTTTAATTCTGTTGTCACCAGAATTTAAAAAGAAAGCATACAAATGTTTTACAATACCATGATTTTTTTTAAAAAGTAGCTGAATTTCTATTTCGATATAAAAGCATGCAGTTTGTTATACAGGTTGTTGCTGTCCCCAAGAAAAGACGTTTCTGTAGTTATAGGTGTATAGATATTTTTGTTGTGAAAATGATTATTTGGAACACAGATCTACTTTTCTTATGACATTCTTTATAGAAATGATTTCACCACTTAATTTATCTGGTAAAATCAAAAATAATGTATCTGTGGTAGGGGTAGAGGTGGTTATGTATACAACCTATTTATAGAAATACTTTGTCAAAATAATAAAACATGGATTACAAATATGTAAAAGGAAAAAACTCTGAAGAACTTTTGTCTGCTGTTGGACCACGTAACAATGTCTGAGTAAGGCTAAGGACCCGATCCTGCTAACATAATGCTGAAGAGCATTAGTTCCACTGGCTTAAATTGGTGGCCTGTTCATCTGCTGGTGTGCAGGTATTTGTAGGATTGGAGCTTACCAGTGAGAGGGTATTGACCTATGTTTAAAAAATTAATTATAGAAAATGTTCAGTAATGCACTTGTTGGTGTTCTTCTGGTAAAGGTAAGAGGTGTCTTTATGCTCATTTGGGTGGGTGGGAGCTTACACAATGTGATTCTGTCCAGTTCTTTAACACAAGCTTAAATTTTAATAATGTTACTTTAAATACGTATGTAAAAAAAGTATTATTGTTTGAAAAGCTGCTGTTTGCTGAAACTGTCATTAAGTATTTCCTGTGAAGTTGTGCCAACTAATGAAACTATTGAGTTGATTTCGATGTTACCCATTTAAAAATTAGACGTGACCATTTGTTGATGAAACAAAAACCAGCAGAAGTAAGCCAGGGAAACAAGTGACGTGGGTTTTCTACTCACCCTGCCACACACAAGGAAATGTGAGATTGTTTAACCCAAAACTTCCATGCCAATGAACGGTAACACTGAAAATAGAAGCCCAGTTGGCACAGCCCACCTTCTAAATGTTCATAAATAGTTCATGTATTTTACTTTTAAATAGACTCTAATAAGAAAGGCTGTTTAATCTTTAATGTCTTAAAATTTATAGGTTAAAGCAGTAGAAAAATCATTATGAAATACAATATGAAGGGTTTTGTTCCATTTCTTTTTTGCTGTATGAAGGATAATTGTTCTGTCTACCGTACTTTTTGGAGTAATAACAGCTTTTTGCACTATGTAAATACTAGTGGGGATTCTTCCATAACTAATAAAAATGATTGTAGAAATTTACAGCTTCATTACAGCGATATGTTTGTTAACAGCTATTTTATCCTGAGCTTGTTTGCAAGTGCTGCCCTGGCACTACAGGAGCTGGAAAAGGTTTGTGTCACACCGCGCTTGGCCACAGGGTGGAGGAGCCAACTGGGGACTCCTGGGCTGTGGCTGCTGCTACCCTGGGCCCAGAGCAGGGAGCTGAGCCCCCCAGTCAGGCAGAATGGTCGCTGGCAAGAGGCTGAGGAGGAAAACAGGATTAGCAGAGGATTTTTCACATTATGGAGTCCAGGTCCCTGTTGTCACGCACCATCTCGATGATGACCAGAAATATATTATGTAGAAAAGCCTACCATTCTTCAGAACCAGGGGACTGAACTAGGTCCAGAACATAGAGTTGGAAATAATAGTTTACTTAAGAGCAAATGAGTTAGGAATAACCACAGGCACTTCCGAAAACTAGGATTTCTTGCATGCTGCTAGTGTATGAGAATTTAAATTGACCTGCCTTTGTTATACTGGTGCATTAAATCACCTTTGGAAAATAACACAAAGTTCTCAGCGTGTTGTCCCCTGTTCTCCAGTGACTCACTTGTAACTGCTCGTGCTTCCGCAGCTCTAGTAAGTGTCATTAACTGGTTTTGCAACTCCCACGTGTGAGAATATTTGTGGCAATTCAGAAAGGATACAGCTTCATCCTGTAATTTTGAGTTTTCTATTTATGTGCCTTTAACTTCACGTTTCGGTTCTGCTATTGCCATTGTCTTCTGTTGAAGGTGCTTCTGTTATAAACCTTACTTTGTAGCTGCTGTCACTTGCTGTCAAAATTACTCCCGACAGCTGGGTTTTGCCTGTGTCTTCTCAACCTGATAGGAGTTTTGGAAGTGCAGTAAAGTAGGTGGCACCATGTGACTTGTGCTATGGAAATGACAAGAAAATTAATTACCTCAAAGCCTTGCAAAATGACTTTTCTTCTTCATCTCCATTTCTTCACCCTTTAAAAAAAACACTAACCATGTTGCAGTGCTCTTGAGGAAAGTTCTTTGCCTGTACAGGGAGTTCTTTAAATAGTGCTTTGCCTTGCTGCACACTCAGAAGAACCACCACAAGAAGAAAGTTGCTCCTGCCAGTGCTGTGCTGAAGCTCCTCCAGGCAGCACGAGCCCTGCCTGCGCTCAGAGCAACCCTCGCTCTCAGAGACCGGCTTCATCCTGACAGGGCTGGAAGCGTATGGGTCTGTGTGTCTGTAACGTGCGGAAACACCTCACTTGGTCAAATTGCACTATTTATGCAACAAAGGTTGCACTTCAGATTTGCTTTATTTTATAGGATTGCTGTGTACAAAAGGGTTTTTTTTTAAATAGATTTTTTGTGGGGTTTTTTTTCCACAATAGTTCTTTAAGAAAACCCCAACAAACCCCAAAGGAGATGGTGCAGCTGAAGCCTGTTTACCTTTTGGGATCTCATGAGTTAGCAAACAGTACAAAATGCAGGAAAGCCTCAGCTACCTGAGCTGGAGGGTACTTTTGGCAACAGCTCCAGGCCCCTGGTACGCTCACAGCTGTTAAATGAGTGTCCACGGGCGCTGGGTGAGCTCTGGCGAGGCGGATGTGCGGGGGTGTCCAGCTGGATGCTATCTGAACCGCCCAGCTCTCTCGTGGTGTTTTCCAAGGATAGTACTTTAATGAGTAATGAGGAATTTAGTAATCATGTATCACTGGTAACTGACCTGCTCCTATACAAAGGGAAAGGGGCGAGGGGGCACGGAGCAGGCTGCCTTTCCTGCAGTTATCTGTGCGGCTCTGTGCTCGGGTTCCCCTGGAGACTGCAGAGGCTGCGGCAGCACCGCGCGCAGGCAGCGGTTCGGTCTGTGTTCACAGGGAAAGTGAATGGGTGTCCACGCTAAATTTAAAACAACTTGGTGCTTCTGTAAGGCTTTGTGCCTATATAGTAGGTTACTCATTTCTTGCGGGGTTATAAAGCAATCATAAATATTGGCACTCTGAACTTGTGGAGGGGTTGGACCCTTTCAAAAAAAAAAATCGCAGTGAAAGTTCTGCTGTTGGGTGGCAAGTTTCAGGGAAAAACCCCTGAACAACAGTTTAAATTTAGAGCGTTCAACTCTCTATAATGCATTTCAGGCAAGGGAAGTGTGCGTCTTCAGATGGATTCTGCCCCTGAGGGTATTGTTTTGAACTCTTGGGGATTTGTCAGCTGCAGCTGAGAAGGTAAGTTCCCCTCCTGCCATCGACTGTCGTGAGGAGCAGGTGAGGGCTGGAGAGGGGAGGATGTTTGGCAAAAATGCCGTGGGTAGCAAGAACTAGAAGAAGCTCCTGCAAAACTTTCCTTAGGGAGGAATGTTGATTACAGAGGAAGAGAAAATGGACAAAAATCAAGCAATCAGAAATGCCTCAATGTCAAAGTTTCCTTTCTGATTTCCTACAGCCAAGTTAAGGGCAAGCATCTCAGGATGGAAGCAGGAGATGCTGAGGGAGGGTACGTCCTTCAGCGTTTCCTTGGGTCTCCCCTGCACAGCGAAGGAGACACTGGGAGAAGTTCAACTGTGGTGTGGGATTTATTCTTTTCAAATACGTGCTAGTGGATCTCCCTATAAAAATACAGCTTTAAGCTGAACTGCAAGAAAGGATGTCCCCTGCCTGCTACCACAGCCCCGTGATGCCACTGGAGCCTGACTGCTGGCAGCTTCCTCTCGAGCTGACAGTAGTTCTGTGGTGCTGTTGCTGAAACTTCTTTCATGTGGTGGGTAATTCTGCAGAGACGAAGCTTTAGACTACTGTAGGCTGAAATTTGTCTTTGTGTCCCTCCTGCTGCTGGGCTGTAGTCAAAGCTGGGGCCAGGCACTCGATGCTTCATGTGCCGTTGCTTTCGGCACTCTGGTACCACAGCCACCAGCTGACACCGGTTTTGCTCATGGCCACTTGGGCTCCTTGCAAGCGGCACTGAGGCAGGCCAGCTAATGCTGCTGAAGGGATCTTTGGGCTCTTGATATGCAGATGTCCCTTCAGAAAGCAGTGGTTAGGGCAGCAAGTTGTTCTCTGATGGCTTGCAGCAGCTCTGACCAGCTTTGATGTGTTTGGCAGGTCCTTGCTGAGCCTGCAGAGGCTGGTGTCACCCTCCTCACCCAAGGGACAGCTGTGCCACGGGTCCCCCATGCTGTGCTCTGCTCTAGTGTTCAGCTCTCAGCTCTTAAGGGCTGTTGAGAGGCTAGTGCACATGGGGTTTATGTTTGATGACTGCTCTCCCTCCCAGCTGCAAGGCTTCATGCTGGCAGTTGAGCAACCTTCGGGCTCGGGATTTTGGGCCCTTGCACGAGCAGCTCCACTGCTCCTCCCCCTCGCTACAGGCCTGTCCTGGGGGAAAGGCAAAGCCCAGGCGCGTTTGGAGGAGGAGGTGGTGCCAGCCAAAGAGAAGTGAACAGGAGGGGCACAAAGCACATCCCGCTAAGCCCTGTGGCATGCCATGCTGGGTCCTTGCACACGTGCTCGGCTGCAGGGACGGGCCCTTCGCCCAGGAGCAGCCCTGCCTTCGGCTGCCTTAGCACAGCACAGTTGTGCTGTCTCGTAGCTGCAGTTTTGGACAAAGCAAAGTTGCTGTGAATGGTTAAACGGGGCTGAGCAAAACACAGCCTGGTACCTGAGAAGGAAAATTGCAACTTGTCTGTAAGCCACCCTAGGACGTGTTTTCTGCAATCAGCACTGTTGGATCCTTCAGAGCTAGGACAGGAGAGCAGCAGTGACAGTCCGATCTCTGACTCTGCTTTTGTATCCCGGGCCGTGGTGGTGGTCCTGCCTTTGTCCTCCTCAAACCCCTTGGCTCTCAATCCTGTGTCTGCAGCCCATGCAAACACCTGCTGACTCTCCTGAAAAGTAAGAGATGGGCTGCAGTAGTCAAGTCCACCTGGGTTTAACTCATTCAGAACAAGGGAAAGGTTTTGGAAAGATGTTAGCAAATATCTCCTATAAGAGATAAACCAATGAGAATGATAAATATGTGGGAAAATAGATTCATCTCAACTGAAATGAAAGAGGGGCTGTGCATGACTTCTGTCAGTGCAAAGAAGTGTGCTCCAGGGCTTCCCAAAGGGATCTGCCACCACCTTGCTGGTTTATGGGGTTTTCCTGCTGTTCTGTAATAGTTGTTGCTGATTTCTGCCAGCATCAGCCAGGAGTGTCAATGAGGAAGGAAGGCAAAGCATCTTGGTGCACCTTACCATGAATGAACTCTGCTGTTTCTATTTATACAGGAAAAAAAAATCCCCTGTTTACTTCATGTTCTAACAGAAACACCCCACTCTGCTGTGCTGGTTGCAAGAAGCAAGTACCAGCTTCCTCTGGGCTCCTGCAAGAGTGCAACAGCTTTTCGGGTGCTCTCTGAGGGTGGGTGACAGCTTCGCTCCCCCCGCTGCCCACACAAACTCTCACTGTGAGGCTGCTGAGCTGGCCCTCCTCTTCTGAATTGGTCCCAATTTATCCTGAGCTCTCCTATCACCGGAGAGCACCACGGGCATGTGTCCCAGCATCTGCCTTCCCTGGCCCCGTGCTGCAAGGAGAGGGTGGTGCGGGGGTGTTAACTGCCCGCTCGAGCTGTCGTCCCACAGCCCCACATCTGAACCAGTGTCCCTCCCAAGGGTGCCCAGGGATCCTGGGGCTCTGGGCTGGCCCGGCTCCTTCCTGCCGCAGAGGGTCCCTGTGGTGATGCTGCTGCTGGCTCTCCTCCTTCTCTGCAGCTCTTTCAGGGGGGTGTTAGAGGGGCTGTAGGTGGTTAACAGCTTGGTCCTTGCTCCTGTGTACTGCTGCTGCCCTGTCAGTGTGGTCACACATGCCACAGCTCCTGTCCCCTGTGACAACTTGTGGCTGGGGGCTGCTCACGTCAGTTTTTCATGCAGCACATTTGAGGCTGAGAGAGTGGGGCTGTGAACAGGGTGTGATGGAGGGTTTGGGTGTGACGAGGCTGGTAACAGCGACTGAGGCAGGTTCCAGTCCCTCACTTTACATCAGACGGGCATTTCCACGGAGCCTGAGAACACACCTGGCGCAGCCCTTTGGCAGCACGCACTGTCCCATGTCAGCAGCCACGGGGGGCAAAGTGACTTTTCCCTCTGTCTTACCAGGGCAGTGGCGGTCAGGGGAAAGCAAGCTGGGGCAGCTCCCCAGGCCCTGGGTACTGTGGGCAACTGGGAACTTGAACCATGAGCCAGAAACACAGGCTCCTTTTAGGCGGCACACAAGGCTGTAGGCTCAGTTTCTCCAGTGCTTAAAGGAGCTTTGTTTTCTCTGCTGGTTAGAGGCCGATTTCCCAGTATCTTAAACAGAAATCTTGTTTTTAGCCTTGAGAAAAAAGCTTTTTAATTTACAAAGGCATGGCATTTTTTCTTTTCCCTCCTCCCCTTCCCTGCAAGGTCTACTATTCCTTGGACAATGCCGTTCTTTGCTGGGCTCTGCTCTCGAGCTTGTATTTCTTGATGGCTGCTGAAAACAGAGCTTGTCACAATCACATTTTTCTCTGGAACTTGCTGTAAAACACCAGCTATTCTTCACCTCCCACACTGTAATCGCACTCACTTGGTGCCTGTGAGCAGAGAAGTGCCGGTTAATGTGCCAGCCCCCCCTTGCCTCTCTGGGTAAGCCCCCCCAGCATCCCCAGCATCCAGGGAGGGTGACAATACTTGGGCCATGGGGCAGCAGGTGCTGGTGCCCTGCGGGGCTAAGACACAGCTACTGGGTGATTGGGGAAGGACAGGCTGTTGTATTATTGTTTCTTTTTCTGGAAAATGTTCCCTTTCACCACACAGGTTTAAAGCGGATTCCGTTAACCCTTTTCACCTGCCAGCTCTGGCAGCTGCAGTAGGACACAGAGGGGACTGCATCTCCTGTGGGGCCAGCAGCGTCCCCACCTGCCTCTCTCCTCACTCACACAGGTAAGGAGGGCTCAGATTGCCTCCTGAGGAAGGAGCAGCTGGCAGGAAGACTCAGGAGATGAGGATCAACACAGGCCAGAGGCAGCTCACGGCCATGAACTAGGCTCTACCTGAGCCAAGTCCTGGGGGAGCATCCTGGTCATCCAGCCACCCTTGCCTGGTGCTGTTATCTATGCTGAGGGGCTGCTGTAAGACGGGAAGACCCTTGCTGTGTGCTCAGAGAAAGGGTGGGCAGGATGGTAAGGCTGATCTAGCAGAAAGAGATTTGCTTTGTTTGGTTGCATGTTTTTCATGGCAGTAAAAAGAGAAATCAGGGAGGTCCCCCAGGAGAGGAACCTGAGGCATCAGCAAGCCCCTGACACTGGTCCTTGCTGTAAGCACAGCTCACAGCCCCCTCCCCTCCCTCCTCCTGGCCAGTGAAGGCACTGGGGCCTCTCCGTCCTGGCAGCTTCTTCCAGCCGTGTTGATGTTGTGTTCTAGTGTGGTGTCAAAATGAAAGAGTTAAAGAAAAATGTTGATGCTAAGAGTTTCTGTGCTTTATGTACAATCAATAGTGCTGCTAATCACTTCTGAACATTTTCTAGCCTTTTGTGCTCAAAGCCATCATTAAAGCTTCATGAGAAATTAGTCACTCTTCGTAGCTTGCGGCTGGTCGAGGTTTCGCCTTCACGTTTGATTTAGTGAGCAGTCTGCACCATCCTTCCCAAAAAGGGTTGATTCAAAAGCAGCCGCTTCCCCTTTGAGCCGTATTTCACTGCAATGAAAGTCCCAGAGTCGGGGCTGGGGGTTTTCCCTACTTCATTGTAGCAACTATTGCATCTTTGGGGATCAATATCTGCTTTCATACAAGAGGAAAAAAAAGGCAATGGCTGCGCTGAGCTCTGTCTCTCCAGCTCTCTGCCTGTGCTTTCCTTCCTGTCTCAGCACTGCATGCCAGCAGAGAACGAGGCCAGCATCACGGTGAGCCTGATGAAGGTGAACCCAATATTAAACAATGTAGTGAGAGAAATGAGCCCAGCGAGCAGAGGGAGCGCAGGCTCAGTGCCGGTTTTCCCTGCCTGACCCCACGATGCCATTTCTCTTCTCGCCATGCCGCCCGAGGCATCGAAGCCCCCCGTGGAGCTGAAATAACTCCTGCTTTGGGCACCGATATATTTCAGTGAGCCCAATAAACCCGGCCGGCTTCTCGTGCTGCTGGGGACACACGCCATGGGGTGGCCGGGCTCTCCCTCCCTGGAGGGTTGCTGGCTGGAGCCGGGCTGCAGGAGCCGCTGGGCCCAGCCCGTCCATCCCCCGGGGGCGCTCCGGTCCCGGCCGAACCCCGGCCCTTGGCTCGGCTGGTGCAGGAGGAACGGCCGGGCCGGGGCCAGGGCCCGCTGCAGAACGGGGCTTTCGGGGGATCCCCGGCACCCTCCGGGGGGTCCCGCCCCCCCGCCTCCCGGCGCGCTGAGGGCGCGTGAGCCGGCGGCGGGCGGCGATTGGCTGCGAGGCGCACCCCGGGGGCCGCCGGGCCGCGGGCTCCCGCCGAGCGCCATTCACGGCGCTGCCCGCTTGCACGCGCCCAGCCTCATTCACAAAAAAACTTCATTCATAAAAGCGGCGGCGGCGGCAGCAGCCGGGGCTGCGGCGGGAGCGGCCCGGGCGCTGCTGCCCCGCGGTTCCGCGGGAAACGGCGCCCGAGGCGCAGGAGTATTCGGTGGTTTCTGGATGATGGTGCTGAAGAACTTTGCAGCAGGAATTAGCGAGACTGACGCCGCGAGCTGCCGGCGCTGCCCGGTGCTTCTCCTAAAATCCCAGGGCTGCGCTGAGCGGGAGGGAGCGGGGCAGCGCCGGGATGCGCTGCGCCTTCGGGGCAGCCGCCGAGGGACATGCCGAGAGCTGGGCACCCGTCGGAAAATGTGCTTGTAGCTGTCTTCTGCTTTGTGTGGAATATATCTGAGCTTTTGCTGCAGCCAGGACGCCGTGATTAATGATGCTCCAGAGCTGGGTGGGACTGAAGCAGAATGAGGGCAGGTTTGGGTAGCGGCTCTTCAGCCTAAGCCACTGTACCGCTGATGTGCTTTCCTGGATGCTGCTTTTATTATTGCTTACCAAATACCAGATGTCTGTGCAGTTTTAAGCCTCGTCCATTAAGGAAAATAAACCACTCGAGAGGGAGTCAGCAAAAATATCCAGTAGGTTTCTGTTTTTAAAATTGTTTGACTTGCTCGATTTCCATGTAATTTATCTACAAGAGCCAATTCATGCAAGACTATCCAGTCACGGACCTGCCAAGGCTATGAGAGAACGCAGCCAGCAGAGCCTGGGTGGACACGTCCTGTATGTAGGGTTGTTCCGACATCCAGGAATGCTGCACCGGGCCAAGTACAGCCGATTCAGGAATGATTCAATAACATCCCTAGATGAAGGTACGCCAAACACGTCTTTAAATATCAAAGGTTCTTCCTCCTCTTCTCATTCTTCAACACCTAATTTACTGACTGAAGATGTCTCCTTGGGGCCACAGGACACCTGCACCACACTGTGCGCACTGATCCCTCGGATGGCGAACATTAAACTGGCCAACCCGTCGAATCTGCCGGGGCTGAAAAGCTTCTGTTTGGGAATGAAAGAGGTGCCACGAATTAAACTCACAGAGTGCATTACCATCCCGAGCAGCCCAACCTCACCTGAGATCAGTTGCCTCTCGGCCTCTTATCCACAGCCTGACCTGGACAAACTGGCCCTGAACCCAAAGCTGGCAGGCGACTGTGGCGTGCGGGGGGCTGAGGAGGCCTCTCCTTCGGGCAGGCAGGACAAGAGCCTTGCGCTGAGCGGTGAAAGCGTGGGTGAGCCAGGAACGACCTACAGCGTGCGGGTGAGTACTTCTCCCAGGGTTTCCATTCTCTGACCAAGCAAACCACGCAGGTGGCTGCAGAGTGACCTGTGTGCTCCCACTTCTGGAGCCAGTGCCCAAAACCACTGGCTGCTCCTGTATTTCCTGTCTCCTGACGTACGCAGGGCTGTGGTGTCGGACTGAGGGAGTTAAAAGGACCACAGCCGCTCCCAGAGGTAACACAACATCCATTTCCAAAAGACTATCTTTAGACTCTCAGAGGAGTGCAGCTGAGCTGCAATTCAAACAAGGTTGCTCTGGCCTGAAATGCACATTGGAGGGAGAAGGAGGCCCACAAAAAGGGCTTCCCATCCCTCCCAGAGCAGCTCGCAGACAGTAGGTGCATGCTGGCCCATGCCACTGACAGATTTGTCATGGAGCTTGTGGGATAGCTGCTGGGACCGCTGCTGGTGTTTGGGAGCTTTCCGCTTTTCTCTCTGGACTTTATATTTCTGTGGCCAGACCTTGCTGTTTGCTAGCCATTGCTTCCTTCTCTACGCTCTGAAGCTCTGCCCCTACATATTTTAGTAGCTCCAGGTGCTCTGCTTTCGTCCAGCGAGGCCTCTGCTGATGGATGGTGTCTCGATGCCCAGCACCTGACAGGCAGGACCTGCCTCATGTGCTGCGGTTTGAGCAGTGCCCGATGCAGTGGAGCCTGTGATTAAGGCTTTGAGGTACCTATAGAGATTCAAATACTGAAATGCTAATACCAGAGGCACACTTGAATTCAGTTTCTGGTACAGGGAGGAGACAATGAAGCACAGGGGGAATTTCCCAAGTTTCTGTTGTGGCCCAGGGGCAAGAGCAGAGGCACTGAGCTCTCACCTGGTGGGAAGCACGTGAGCAAGAAAGGCAGAAGAAGCAAAACAGAAAAGGACTTGATCAGAGGGTTGTGTGAAGCTGGGGAGAGTTTGTCCCTTCTTGCTGCTCCCCAGGTTGTACTTCCAGTATGGTTTTCTGACAGTCTTTCTGGAAGTCACCCCATTTAATAGGGAATATCTCTGAAGGGGGGGTTGCTGGCAGGAGCCTCCCGATGCAATGGAGAAACATTGTTTCCCTGCATCTCTCTTGCATCTTCCCACTCCTGTTGCTCCTGTGGTGGTGGGCGTACAGGAAGCCAGCCCCAGGAGAGCTGCAATAGCATGGCTGACGTGCACCAAAACTCGTCCCGGCCAAACTCTTGGTGCTTTTTAACCAGGCCCTTTAATAACAAGTAGGTGTGTAAATAAGCAACCTCAGTTTCAGGGCCTCAGCATCAGAGCATGGGCAAGGAGCTCATTTCCCCAGGGACCATGAGGCTTTTCTGGGAGCTGGCGATGAAGGCTCAGCCAGGCTGGGAAGCAGCCAGGGACACAGGGCTGCAGTGCAGAGGGAGAGTGGTGCAGTGGGATGGTCCCTCCCAGAGGCAAAGGGGGGCTGAGGGACTGGGCAGCTGCAGGAGCTGCTCCCAATCCTTACCCCAATCCTTATCTCAGCCTGGTCCTGGCTGTCCCTCAAAGACACCTGCTGTCCCCATGCAGCTTCTCATTCTCTCTTAGGAAGCGGTATTGCTGGGATCTCCCCAGAGACCATTTGAGGAGGAAAGTCAAGTCTGTGTTACTGGGATCGCTGCTGCCAGAGATCTTTGGCCTTAAAAGCTTAACCGGAGTCTGAAGAGGATTTGGCACTTTCATAGAGAGGATCCACAGTTATTTTAGAAAAGCAATAGTATGGTGAAGTAATGAAATGCTTTAGGGCAGAAGCTGTCCCCTCTGGACTGAAGTGAGGCAGAAATTTTATTTTTGGGGCTGGTTTAAGAAGAAGTGACGCTGGACTCAGCGCATCTCCCTGGGAGGCAGCTGCGGCTGTGCCTGGCTGGTGGTGGCAGGGCAGCTGTGTCACAGCTGTCTGTCACCTGGGCTTTAGTGAGGAAGCTGAGACCCGAAACAGCACCTGTTCCCCCAAGAAGTTCCCCCGAGATGCTCACATGAATAACAAAAAGCCCAAATATTAATATTTTAATAGGATCCTGGACAGTTTGGGATATATATATACTTTTAATCAGTTGCTAGTCTCTAGAGTAAGAGGAGCTTGTCTACTTCTAATGTAGTTCAGAATGATGTGAAGTACATCCTGAAAGAGGGTACATGGGCACCTGTCCCCTGCACAGTCCTGATTTTGTCTGTGGAGGGTGCGACAGGCCAGCCTGGGAACCTGCTCTCTGTCTCTGTGTGGGAGCAGGGTTCAAGGCAGCTCTTTCCCCATCCCCTGAAGCCACCAGCACCTCTCCCGTGCTCAGGGCAGGGAAATAATTGGTGTATTTCAGCTGCAGCCACTTCCCTGGTGTGCAGCACCCCGACATCACACCCAGGGAGCTGCTTCAGCCTCGACACCCCGCATCTGCCGTTGTAAATAACTCACTGCATATGTACGTGCAGCCAGGGCTCTCGCAGGAAGGAGATGGGCTCTGGTGATTCATGGCTTCAGAGCTGCAGCTGTGAATTGTGAGCTGGGCGCTTGAGGCTGTAGGGTGCTGGGAAGGCGCTTGCTCTGGTGGGCAGATGGGGACAGGGTGTGTGGCAGCCCCGCAGCCCCCACTGCTGCACCAGTGTCCCATGGGGCTGTGCCTTGCCACAGCCCACATCGCCTCCGAGGCCGATGCTTTTCTCTGGGTAATTGCTTCGTAACAGAAGCTGGCACGTTTTTAGGCCATTTGCTTTGTCACAGCTGGGAGCACGGGGACAGGACGGTTTGAACCAATTCTGTTGGAGCCCTGGGCTGAGTATAGCACTGTGGAAAGTGGCTTTTTAGGACAAAACTAAAGAGAAAGGGAAAATGCATGTGTCTTTGTGTGTGTGTGTGTGTACACACATGTGTATGTATATATAAGAAAATAGAAATTTACAAACTTTTCCCTGTTTCTTTTTCTCAAAATGTGTTTAAAAATGGTAAACCCATGAATGAAAGGGTCAGGCTTTCCCAGGAAGATTTCCATTTAGCTAAAGCCATTCTTCATCACAGGAATTCTTGCTGCCCCTTAGGGAAGAGGCTGTGCTCTGTGTGCAGGAGGAGCAGGACAGACCAAGGGCCTGTCTGTCTGTCCGCACCACTGCTGCTACCAGGAGGAAGGTGAGAGCAGGGCAAGCGCCTCAGGCAACTTGCCGTCCCCAGAAAATAGCCGTGCAGGGGCTTAGGCTAGCACTGAAAAACAACTAGTGTTTTTTTGTGTGTGTGCTTAATGACCTTTAATGGGCTTTTTTCTTCCATGAAAGTGCCTAGTTTGTTTTTGTGCCCATTCTGCCTGGGTTTCGTGCTCTCTGGCAGGGGCCCCAGGGGTACCCTGTGGTGGTATGTGGATGCTGCTGTGGGCTGCCTGCGCCTCTCTGCTCCTCTCGGGCGGATGGGAGAGCAGGCTCTGCCGGCTTCATTTGCATCTCTGGAAGGGGCTGGTGTTTGCTGGAGGAAGCCAGCACAGTTCAGGCTCAGGAATGAGCTGGTTGGATCTCCTGCAGGGTCCAAACCCAAGCCAAAGCTCTTTCTTAGCAGCATGACTGGTGGCTGCTGCTTGCTTTTGCCCAGTCTCCCATCCTGCCAGATCCATTGCAAGCTAGAGGTGAGTTATTCAGGCAAATGAAAGCAAAACTCTCCTGTGTCTTTGGAGCTGCCTGCCCTGTGCGGCAGAGAGCCACAGCCCCCACGGGCAGCCCCCACCCCAGGCCCGTGATGGAAGAGGGTGGTGGGGAGCTCAGAGATGGTTTTCCCCTTGCTTCAAACGCACCTTGCTAAAGCAGTGCTGGGGAAAGAAATGCTTCCATGGGGGTCAGCTCCCTGCCGTGCCCACATGCACAGAGCACTGCTGCTCGTGACAGGTTTCTGCCCAGGTAGCTGTGTTACATTTGTAGGGAATTTGAGCCTAAACTCATGTATGTTTGGACAGAGGCTGTTTGGCGGCAGCATGTTACTTGGATGCCTCTGCGAGCAGATCCTGTCGTTTGAATTTGCTGTGGGGTCTGCAGGAACTGCTCTTGGCATTATGCATGAGTTAGTGCCTGTTAACTAACAGGTAAAATTGCAAGGCTGCAGCTGTGGTGTTTAATGAGGAACTCCGTGCGCTGCTTCCCGTGTCATTCCTGGGGGTGAGTCACCAGCTGGCGTTCGAGCTGGAGCTGGAGCCACTAACTAGGTTATGGCAGCGAATGAAATGAGATGTGAAAGCAGGACCTGGCCCCAACCCTGCATCCCCAGATGAGCCCACAAGGTTTTTGTGGGAGCTGAAGCTTGGGGTGTACAGGGTGGGGAGCAGGGGCACCACGTGAGCAGGAGTCCAGGTGCAGGAGAAGTCTCTGAGACCCTGTGCATTCATTGTGCTGCTCATGGGACTCAGCTATGGAGGGGTTAATCTTTTCCTTGTTTATCTGTTAATTATTGTTTCTTCCTTGGAGAGTGTCTTTTGTTTTCTTGAATAGGCTTCTGGTATCCCATTGTCCTTTTATGTGCCCCATGGGCTTCTCCCCAGCTCTGTGACCCCAATTTCCTCTGCCCTAGTCCCCCTCCCGCAGTGTCCCTCTGCCCAGGGCTCTGCTGGATCTCGGTACCCTCCCACTGAGAGGTAAAGGTTCAGCCGTTACTAACTGGTTTAGATAACCAACATCTGCTAAAATAAATGAGGGATGCAGTGAGGTGCCATGTTAATGCACTTTCCTACTCAGGCTTTTAAAGAAAAAAAAAAAAGGTCTTTTGTGAATCATTGATAAGTTCAGCTTCACTCAGGATCACTTATGCAAAAACCCAATATTGATTTTTCATCTTTGCTTAGAGTAGCTTCCCACGCATCTGTTCAGGATGCAACGGGGACTCACTTATCAGCATCTGACACACCTGCTCCTCTAAACCTTTCCTTCTCAAGGAGAGAGGAGCAGCCAACCTGCGCACAGGATGCTTGACCTTATACTGTAGGATCAGAGGTTGCTGCTGTGCCACAAGCTGAGGCTTTAGACGTATTTTCCACGTTTGCTTTGTTCCCATTAAGCGGGAATATCTTTAACAAGTGAGATAGCTCTCAGAGTCCTTTACAAAGTCATTAAATGTTCATTAGGGAAGCAGTTCTGCTAACCCTTCAGATTCTTATTGATGTCCTTCCAGGGCTCTGACCTAATTCTGGAGTTCTCCCAAGGGTTACATTGCTATCTGGAAAGAAACCAAAATAGGGATAATACAATTGTTGTGGAATCCCTGCTTGACTGCACACATACGTTCTCTTTTTAACATATGCATTCATTTCTAAAAGTCTCCAAAGCTGAATGAGATACATAAATCCAACCCCCTCTGAATGGCCCAGCGGAAAAATCGATTCGCAGGCAAAGTGAAGAAGAGGTAAATACAATATCTTTCTCTGGACAGAGGATGCTTCCTCCCTCCATTCAGATCAAGAGGACAGACCATGCCTGTCCTTGCCTGGGATTTCCAGGCTGTCTGCTGTATCCCAGAGGCGTTGCCTTTCTGCAGGAGAGGGCTGCACAGGCAGCCCACGGGCACTGTGTGAGCACTGCAGGATGCTCCCAAAAGCCTTTTTCTCTCCGGGATAATTCATTGTGGAAGAGGGGATGCAAACTGAGAGACCCAGACCTGTGCCAGCCTAGTGAAATTGAGATGTCAGAGCACTTTGACAGCAGAGAGATGGATATCAACAAAAATCCTGAAGGAATTAGTAAGATATGTTTTGGGAGAGGTAAATGCATTGGATAGACTTAGCCTAGCGCACTTTGTTGAGATGAAAATGTTCCATAAGACCAAAGGGGTCTATGGGCTGACACGCCATCACATTCTTGATGTTTCTGAATATTAGTCCTATGCAAATCCCAAACGAGCGTGAAAAAAACCCCGGCTCTTCCTCATACAACACAAGTGCGGGAGTCAGCCTCTAGTTTAAAGCAGGGCAGTTTCTAGTGCTGGCTCTCAAGAGCTGCTGCTATGAGCTGGAATTGCCACTCTGCCTCCTTTATCTTCTGCAGAGGTTATTTGTCATCAGACGTGCAGCAGCATGGAGCCAGTGGTTTTCCTCATACCAAGTAATGCCTCTGCTGCTCTGAAGGGACGTTCGGCTCTTCTGCTGGGCAGCTCTGCGTGCATTGGTCCCTTGGGGCTTCCAGAGCTCCTCTGCTCCCAGGCAATTTCCCTCCAACGTCTGTGTATTCCTCCCAGCTCAGTGCCACAGGCTGATCGGTGAAAATTAGAGTTGGAAAAAAGGAATGATTGGATTTTGTGTCTCCAGAGTGCTTTACCTTTTTTTTTGTGATTTGTTGATGAAGTCACTGGTATCTTTATTGCTCTTCTCCATACTTTTCAGTAAAATAAGATCTATTTAGGAAGGAGCTTTAGGACAGCTGATTTGATTTTCCATTTTGACTGTGGTTCCACATATATTTAGTGGACTGAAATCACATTTGCTTCCTTCTGTGATCCTCCTCTTACCTGCTTGCTAGATATTAACCCAGTGCTCCTCTCTGTCTGTCTTCCCTAGTACATGGGCTGCATTGAAGTGCTGCAGTCAATGAGGTCCCTGGACTTTGGCACACGAACGCAAGTCACCAGGTAGGTGGTATCAAACTGAAATTCAGCCCAAGAATAAAACCCCCAAGCGCTAGTTTCTGTATAAAGCCCAGGGTGCGTGCCAAGCTCTGAGACAATTTTGAATAGGAGTTTGCATGTTTTGTTTTCTTCTTTTCCTGAGCAACGATTTGAATTATTTGATCATTACAATAGCCTTTTTGCACTGGAAGATGAATTGTTTCAGCCACAGACCTGATTTTTCTCCCAATTCTTGTTCTGGATCCAGAGAGCCTCCCCCTGCAGTGGCAGCAGGGTACGGAGGTCCTCAGGAGCTGGGTCCGGGCAGCAGCCAGGTCATGCCTGGGGCTCAGCAGCTCGCCTGTGAGGCTGGGTACATCCCCCGCTGCTGCAGCTGCGGGTGGCCAAGGTGGCAAGGCTGGGTGCTCACGGGCCTCTGCCACGCTGCTTCCCACCTGACGCAGACAGTGCCGTCAGTCGCTCGGGCTAGAAAAGTCATCTAGGCAGAGTCACAAGGAGAACGTGTTGAACTGTACTCCAGGCACAAGTCTCCAGGCTGCAAATCAGAAAAGGTTAATATTTCAGTCTCAGATACAACGGAATGTGGTTTAAACGTGAAATATTTTGTGGTGTTTCAAAAGCTTTGCAACTTACAGGTTGCTGCTGGTCGCTGGGTGGTGTTTATTGATGTGTGCACCTGGGGGGTGGTTGAAATGTTCTGTCAGGAGCAGAAAAGCCCAGTTTTATTTCTACTTTGTTATTGTAAGTTTGTCAGTGCAGGAGTTTCTGAGTTTTCGAAACAAGCACCCTGTGTCCAGCTCAGAGTGCTCATGCTGTGGGATACACTCGCGGTTCAGCGGCCAGGGCGAGTGCTCCAGCGGGCAGCCCCAGCAGCCACCCACCGTCCTGCCACCTCCAGAGGCTTTTTCAAATGGTAGGTGGGTGCAGGGTATTTTGGGCCAGCCTTAGGCATTTTCCCTCCTCCCCTCAGCTATTTTTCTGGCATGGTTCATGCTGAGGATGCCAGGAGTGTGGTTGAGGCTTCCTGCGCCTGCCCAGCTCTTCCTTCCTGCTGGCAGATGATTTACAGATGCTCTTTTGCTTCCTCAAGTGTTTGTATCAAAGAAATCCTGGAGAAAGGAAAGGAGCATGAAGAGATAAGTGTTACATTTCTACCTATTGGCACCCGGACTTATCAGCTAAAAGGAAGAAAATGAAAAAATTGAGTCCTTAAATACCTACATACCACACTGGAAAGCTGCCTGATTTGTTTTATGTTCCAAATCAGCGGTTGTTGACATTTACAATCAGCATAAGCACACACTCACCCAGTTCCTGCTTGTGTATGTGAAGAAGTGCCCGAGATACAAATATACTTCCCTCAGCCTAGTTGTTTTCCGATCAAAAAGAGCCATGGAGCACACACAGCCCAAAGTAACGAGCCTGGTGCATTCAGACCAAGCCACTGTATTCTTCAGCAGCCTTGGCCAAAGGGTGAGGTTATCTCCCATCTGCAAGAGACGGAGCATGTATGCTGCCACACTTCCAAAACAGAGATTTGGATGGTTTGTCTGTAAAAGAATGAGTGTGAATTACAGTGTGACGAGAGCTTGTCAGCTTAAGTTTGGCCCAAATAGTAAGGTTTCGTTAACTAGAGCTATGTGAAAACTTAACAATGGAAATATTTCCATCACCTAAAAAAAAAGCCCCGGCTGACCTTAATGGGCTCTTTTGTGCATGAGAAATTCAAAACTTCAACTGTTTGCAAACGGAATGCTGAACTGCTGAGCTCATGCCTGCAAACTTTAAAGTTCGATCGATCACAAGCTGGCTGGAGCAAAGATAACATTGATTATTCCCCTATTGTTCTCCAGGAGGAGTAAGTTTATAGACAGCATGCATGATGCACCAACCAAGGAGTTATTGGAAAGGATCCCACTGTAATCATCTCCGTTATTTTTATGGGGGTAAAAAAATTTTTGATGGCATTTCACTAAACAAAGAGGCATCTTCTGTTTTAAAGTGATGTCAAAAGGGTGTCTCTCTCCCTGCCTTGCTTTATGTGTATTTGCATTTTTAGTCTCCTGATCTCTAAAATTAAAGATATTATTTATCTGCCTCACATGAATGTTGGAAAGATCAGCAGACTTGTGTTTGCCAAAGTGCCATGAGGAGTCAAAAGAGATGAGCGTGGAGGATTTATTTTCTATTTTCTTGCTGGACTTGCATTGTCAATCACTTACCAGGCAGAGGGTTGGGGAAGGCAGAAAGTGGCCTCCCCAGCACTGTGAATGGCCATGGGGCGCAGAGATGCCGTATGACTGCAGCGTAGCAGGGGAAGGACCAGGCACTGAGGTGCTCTCTACCCTCCGCCCTCAGCAGCTGTGTGGTGAGAAGGTTGGCAGAGGAGATTTCGTGGCAGCAGTTTTCCTTTCCAGCTCTCTGCCATGCCCTCCTGTGACCTGACTCACATGCTCTTATGACTTTTGTGGTCCCAGACTCCATGTAGAGGACCAGAGCAACACCAAGCAATAGCAGTAAGGGTAACAGGTTCCTCTCCTTGAGAGCCTTTGAATTTTTTTTTGAATGGTCGCCCATAAACATGCTGTTCTCAGCATGTGTTCAGGCTGTCACCCTTGTGCCGTGGCAGGTCCTGCCTTTGCTGGACCCTGATGTGCGCTTTCCTTGTCCAGCCCTTCAGCTCTTTTCTTCTTACACATCTACCACGATTGTTAAATCAAGCTTATTATTAGTAATTATATTTGGGCATTTATAGGGAAAGGGATTCTATATCTCAGATCGGGGCATTAACTGGCAAACTTGAAAATGCTCAGGCAGCGAAGGGCGAAGGGCATCTGAGTGTGCTGCTGGGGAGGGCTGGTGAAGAAAGCTGCCTTTGTTGGGAAGATTAATTTCAACTTTGTTGAGACACACAATCACTTTCTGTTAGACGGCGTAGGCAGAGCCTTAGATGCTTAAAAGCAAATCTTCAACAGCATGCTTACTTGCTTACATCAGCCCATCTCTCTCCTTTTACTCTCATTTGGGGAAACAATAAACAAAGCGGCTCACTGTGCCTGCCCGCGGGCTCTCCTGCCTGTTCCTGGAGGAGCGGGGAGGAGCATCTGCTGCGGGTTTCGCTCCAGAGGCGCAGACCCCGAGAAGACCTGTACACTGTACAGCTGAGCTGATCTAAAGGCTTATGGATGCTAAAAATGGGGCTGTCCTTGTCACCCCTTCCCGCCCCACAGCTTGTCAAGTGGCTGCAGCCCAGCTGGGTCGCTGGCCACTAGCCCAGCGGGCGGGGGGCAGTGCCCTGCAGGGCTGAGGGGCTGCACCATGCCTTTTGGGGAGCCACCAAAATTTCCCTGTGCTGCCAGCTCTTGCAGCCCTCAGCCACATAGGGATTGTGCCACTGTCCCTGTTCAGCGTCTCCCAGCCCAGAAAGTGGGGAGCCGCCCGCAGCAGTGTGCTGAGGAGCCTCGGTGTCCCAGTCGAAGAAGAATGGTCCTGCTTCCCCATCCCTGTCCCACCTCCTGGATCCCATCGAGGTGCCCCCAGAGATCTGTACCAGCCTGGATCCTCACTGAGCTGGTTCCCAGCGGAATAACCCCTGGGAAGCTCCCTCTGCAGTGGACGGGCACCTGCTGGGGCAGGGGTGGGACCTCTGCCTCTGTGGCAGGGCTACTGCTGGTGACAGCCTGGGCTCCAAAGTGTTTCAGAGTAATATTTTTCAGGCTGGCAAAAAGAGATGACCCGAATCTCTTCCATTCACTACGGAAAGTAAAAACTGTGTCAATGAAGCAGCGATCGGTTTATGTAATTGTGTGGGCACTGCAGGACTGACAGGCAGTGATTCCACTTCAAATGTCAGAAGATGCCCAAGGAGTTGAGGAGCAAGATTTTCTTTGCCCTAAACTACAAGAACAATTTAAATTCCTCACAGCTCTCCTGATTTCATTCTGTGGCTCCCAGGGTCGAGAAGAGCTGCTGCAGATTACGCAGGTGGAGTTATCTCATTCAGGGTGATTTAAAAGAAAGAAAGAAAAAAACCAACTCAAAGTGTTTTGCTTTGGGATGAATGACACAATAAAGAAAAAACAGAAACATGACTGGAATAACAAGGCCACATTCTCTGCTGCTGTGGAAGATATCAAATGGACAAGCAAATGCCAGAACCCATAAGGCTGCACATTCATCCAGGAACAAGGCAATTACCTACGTGAGCTATGCACAGGTATATGCTGTCTGGCAGATCTGAAAGCAGAGACTTGCCTGAGCAAGTGGTTGAAAATGAACGTCTGTAAGAATGAATTACTAGCAGATTTCCAGGAAGAAAGTGCAGAGACACTAAATCCTATTTTGGTTTATTATGGACATATCCAGAGTTTCTTTTCTGCCTGCCACATGGAAATTACTAAAGGTTAGAAGTGTTCAGTTGTAGCAGCAAAGTGTCACAAACTGCTGCTTTTCACATCTCTGAAATAATATTAGAGAAGGTTTGATAGATCATCTGGAAAACCACCCAGAGAGATGCAGCAAGAAATGTCTGTGACAAGATTATTTCCCCTACAAGTGGTAACAGAAACTATTAAGCAGAAATTATTTGCCTATGTTTTGGTTCCTGTTTGCTGGACAAGTGCTTCAGCGTGTGGTGAAGTGGGCAGTCACCACACCAGCTTGTACAGGAACAGGGTCTGTTGCTGGCAGCTTTGCCTACGGCTCATTATTCGCCGTGTGCTGCCTAAAGTGTGCGAGAAATCATTTGTCACCAAAATAGACGACTTCCCTGTTTTTCCAATTTGTTCTGTATCTGGTTTTCTTTCTAGGTAGAGCTAGACTTGAAGGCTCCAGATACCTTAATGTCTTGGCTCTGATTTTAATTTCCTTTAATATTGAATGAGAAGATGAGCTTTCAATTTCCAAGCTGATTATTGGAATTTGCAAGATCATCCTGCAGGATGCATCTCCCATTTATATTTTTTTTTAGTTTTGGCATTCCTACCAGTAACACCTAAATAAAGCAGGAGCTAAAGAAGAAGGGCATCAGGAATTTGCTTCAAGAGCATATTTTCAGCTGTGTGGAGGGAAGTGCTTTGCTTTAAAAGGCTAAAAGAAGGCAGTGCTTTAAAATCTGTGTTTCTGACCCATCTTGTGTAGCCCACAATGAGGCTCCTCTTCTCCCCTGCTGTTTTCACTCAGAACATATTAATTACATTTTTATTATTTTGCCATGGATGGGGTCTTCATTCACTGGACAGTCTCCAGATTGAATTTCTCAGGATGTTCTCTGACAGGAATACTTGATGTAGCATCACTGATCTTCAGTGCTCCAGGCCCGCTCCCATGGGCGCAGCACTGTCCATGGGGTGCTGAGTGGGATGCAGCAGCGATGCTGCGGTTCACGGGTGCTGTGCGGGCTTTGTGTGCGGGCTGATCTGCGTCCCGGGCACGACGCAGGGTCCTGGGGGGACCGCGCTCCTCACCAGGGCACCTCTGCTCTGTGGGATGTATCCAGCTGGAGCCTCTGGCTGGTGTGTGGTCCCCTGGTATTTTTTAGCCTTTCTGAACCAAAACTTTCTCAAGAAATGAAGCCCTGTGGCATGTTCCTCCCACGCACATGCCGGGATCTGGAAACAGGCAAACTCTCCTAACTAGCTCGTTTCCTTATTAGCTCTTTGAATAATAATCCAGTAACATAAACAAATAATTAAACAAACTAATTCCCTTCCCCTTAAGAACGAAACAACATCCCAACCTTTGAAAGCCTGAGTTTAGCTGTCAGAGAAAGGCTAAGGCTACAGCCTGAAAATAAAATCACCCCATATGGGAACCACAGCCTGGGAGGGTGTTTGGGGCCATGGCAGAGGACTGGGGCAGCTGGGGGGTCAGGGGCTGTGTCTCAGACCAGGATGTCCAGGCAAGGTTATGGAGACTTGCTAAGCACATCCCAGCAAGTCACCGTTTTCCAATTGACTTCAAAACCATATGTATCAGCCAGGGAAAGCCTGTGACTGCCAGCAAAAGGGTTTTTTCCAGCTGCTGTGCTAACCCTGACCAGGGCAAGGGAGTGCTCCACTGTGTGTCCAAACCAGTCACCTGCTGGAGCATGTTATCAGAGTTTTCATTGTTCAAGTGTGGAAAACAGGCGCAGTGCACCACTATGTTGTATTAAATGTTTAATTTAGCTTTGATATAGGCCAGTAAACACCGTGGGTGCTCTGTACCGTACCCTTCTGCTCCCCGCACTGAGAAGTGCCTGTAGAGAACAGCGGGTGGCTGGAAAGGACGCCTGGTTGGGGAAATACCTGCCAGAGATGGAAAGGTATGAATTGAGACCCCAGATTTGAAAAAGAATGAGAGAAGCTGATTACTCCTACTTCCCACCCCGTCCCCCATTTTTAAGAAAAAAAGAGAAACCCCAAACACCAGCAAGGCAACGAGGGCCCCCAGCTGGGCTCACTCAGCACACCCCTGCTGCTCTGAACAAGAAGGATTGAGGGAGGGAGGGGATCCTCTCTGCCAAGTAAGAGACCTGTCAACTGTACTGAGAAAAAGGATTTGAAGGCATTAGGTTGTTTGTGTTTCTTGTGGTTAGTTGATAGATTTTTTTAAAAAACCAAATTTTCCTTAGGTGAAACTGATGTGTTTTATGAAGAAAAGAGTTGACCCAAACCAGGCTGCTGAATCATTGTATTTTGTTAAGGAGGGTTTGGGTTTTTTTACCAGTGGGAGGAAAGAATGAAGAAAAACAACTGTGAAAGACCTTCCAGAACATTTAAGGGCTTAGAAGTGGGATGATAACAATAAATCACAGGGTACTGGCCCTGTTGCAGATGATGCATGTGAAGTGATCCAACGGTTTGTGCTGTATTTTTTGATTTGCAGGGAAGCAATAAGCCGCCTGTGTGAAGCTGTTTCAGGTACAAATGGAGCTATAAAAAAGCGGAAGGTAAATACTGTTTTGGTTGAACAATTGATTTTCTGTATCTGCTTTTGATAACCTGGATACGTGATTCCCTAACAGGCTTCAGTCCCTGCTGGAGTTAGCACCCGTGAATCCATCTGAATTCAGTATAACATGTAAGCACTTGCAGCAGGGTGTTTAGCCTGCTTGGTTTGGGGCTGAGGCCATGCCCTACCTGATTTTCTTCAAAATTAGTGCTGTGCCCTTTGCAGTGCTCAGTGCTTTACAGGCTTTGGGTTCTGGCTGGTAAAATTTCAGAGGGTTTTTTTTTTTTTTTTTGATTGCAAAAGTGAGCTCATTCACTGGAGGATTACCTGACTGTTATTTTTAATGTATATATGTATGTATATATAATCAAACAACTGTTTACTGGGCTGAGCACTTACTTAATAACGGGAATGCAGTGCGGGGCAGCATCAGTGTCTGCTGTTGGGTCATCCCCAGGGGAAGTTACTGATTTCCATCTGTAACTGTGGGGCTTGGGAGGAATGAACGTGATCCTGAAAAATGAATACATGAGAGAATTTCCTGATTTACCCTGAAATGCTTCATCCCTAGGAAATGAAGTAGAGTTCAGCAGGAAAATTACACGTTCTGAATTACTGAGCCAGCTATAACATTTAGCTCACTGGGATTTTCCTTTAAAACATTTTTCCCATTATTGACATAAAAACCATGCCTACAAGTATTGTCTTCAAAGCTGGTATTGGTTAGAAGATCTCTTTGCATTTGATCAAGCCATTATCCTTGCTCCATTGAAATTCTCAATAAGATATCGTAAACACTACTTGACTTTGATATGTTTCTACCCCTGACAGACTCAGCTGACAGCCTCTTTCTTTTGTTGCTTTGTTCAAAGCCTCCAGTGAAGTTTCTGTCTTCTGTACTTGGCAAAAGTAACCTTCAGTTTTCTGGCGTGAATATAAAGTTGACCATTTCAACAAGCAGCCTCACTTTGATGAATGTTGACACGCAGCAGGTAGGATACATATAAATCAGGGTCCTTTCCTCCATGCTGCTGTATTCTCCTCCTTTCCTGGCTTCTGAAGAAAAGGCTGGGTGCCTTGAAGGGAAAGCAGCACCCTTTAGTCTTCTTGTGCATGCCTGGTAAAGCTGAGTTACGTGATGCCTCTGAATTTAAAAATGAGGGCGCTTTGGAGGACTTGGGCATGCAGCAATACGTGCCCTTTTTGTTTATGGTGATGTGGGATCCTTAAACACTTGGCAAACTATTTCTCTGCATGTGTCTGTGCCTGTGCAGTGCCTAATAAATAAGGCAGTAGTGCTGACTGGAGCTTCTGACAAGTCCTAGGGGAAAAAAAAAATTGATATAAATATTGAGTCAGAGCTTGGCTTTGGTGTCGTTCAGAGCTATTTTGCAGCTGGGTAATATATGTACGTAATCAGTTATACTATGCAAAGTCTCTGGGCTCCATCAAGATGCGTTCCCGAGAGCCTGGATCTGCCCTGGAACTGGGGTGTGCTCCCTTCTTGGCAGATGTGATGAGGAGCTTCATCCTGCCTGCCTAATTCCTCCCTCAGCTGTTGGCTTCTGCTCTTGGCACGATCTTGCCTGTGGCCAGCAGGAGGTTTTGCTCCAGGCTGGAGCAGGGGGACATCAGGGAGGTAGTTTTGGCTCACTGGCTCTGAGTGGTGCTGTGCTGAGTGTCGGGCAGCTCTTGGGGTTCCACCAGAGCCCAGGGGTCTCCTGGCCCCGGACTCCTGTGCCAAGAAGGGTCTGTGGCGCCAGGTTTCCCTTTCTTTTGAGGTAGAGCAGCAACAGGCTTCCCTACACCAGGCAAAGCTCTTGGGCTGGCAGGTAAAGCATGGTCCTTTTAAGCTGTTGCTGGTTGTAACAGGACTAAAAGCCACCCAGGCAGATCTTTCCAAATGCACTGATGTGCCCTGTCACTGTACACAGGGGCACACAGGGGACTGTCTTGGAATTCTTTGTAAGTCTTTCATTACTAGACTTTGGCTAATGGAAAATCCTGTTTGTTCTATTCTCGCACTGCCACCACGTTTCATTGTGTTCCCACCTGCGTAATCGATGGCACTTCATTTTATAATAAAAAACAGTTTGTTTCCGGAGATGAAGTGGTGTTTGAAACCATGAAAAGTTGATGGTAGTGAAACCTCTACCAGGTGACAGTTTGGTGACAGTGCTGAGAGATATAATCAGAGTATCAGTGGAGCCTGTTCATAAAAATGCTACCTTTGTGTACACCATGCATTTACATAAATTAAAATGAATTCATACCTCAAGACTTTGTAAATGCATTCAGTGTCTCCAGTTATTCCCCTTTTAAAGTCTCATTTAGCTTCATACTGACCAGGTTAGAAGCTGGTGGTTGAATTCATTCTGAAAACCCTTCAAGGAAGATGACTTGGGGATCTAGACATTACTAAACATGAATGGGTAGTCTCAAAAATATTCCTGTTTTTATCTTCTTCCTTCACAAATGATATGTGCATGTATTAATGGATTGTGTTGTCATGAACTTAACTGCTTGCTCGATGAAGATATATGCTCTGCTGTTTCCTAAACGTGTGGCGCATGAGCATGTTTAACTAGTTTGTCATGCTTTTCAGATTATTGCCAACCATCACATGCAGTCCATCTCATTTGCTTCTGGAGGTGACCCAGTAAGTATTGATTTATAAGAGATCCTTCCGCAGGTATAATGAAATTATTATGAGACTAAAAGTACCTGCGAATACTTTGCTTCATTCCTTCCTAGCCACAAGCACTAACAGAGTATACCACACTTCTGGATCATGACCAGTAATACAAGAAAACTGAGGGACTGAGACTGGAAAGGAGATATAGGACAGAGACTCAGTGGATCTTTGATAGATACGAATAGTTAACTTTCCTGTTGCCTGTCAGTGAGCCTCGCTTCATTCAAAAGCCCTCAGACTTGGGGATCTTAAAATAAGAACACACAAACATAGGAATTGCATCAGTTCTGTGGTCCCTGGAATCCAATACCTGTCACAAAAGCGGTCAGCACTGGCACCTCTACATTTTTAGATTAATTTTGAGTCAAACAGTTCCTATGAGACAGATGTAGCATAACCCATATGTGCAAGAAGAAGGTTTTTCTCCTAGTATCATAGCCATGAAGTCATTGGTGTTTTCCAGCAAGAGGTTTTCTGTCCTCTGCCAAATGCTTTATTGCAGTGACTGTAAGTGGGGAACTGGTCATTCATAAGCAGACCCTGTTCCCTCCTGGAACCTCAGTGAGCCCAGCCCTGCCAGCGTCTGAATTCCACACGCTGCGTGGTATGAAAACAGGAGGTTTTTTTCTAATCAGTTTTGAATTTTCTACCCTTCAATTTTGTTAAATGTCTCCCAGTTGTTGTGTTATGGAACAGGGAAAAGAGAAGGCTGTGGGTCATGCTCTTGATAACACTGGGATGGAAGCCAGGTCCAGCTTTGCCTGGAAAGTGGCAGATCTGCCCCTTTGGGTTTAGGAGCAGGTGAGGGAACAGAGCTGGGAACAGGCCCTGTGTGGCTGATGGATCTTCTCAGGAGAGTGACCTGGGTGATGTGTGGAGCCCAGCTGCTCTGCTCTGAGAGATGCTGCCCATGCTACTGGAGAGCAGGAGCTTTCTGGAGCTGGGCTGGGAAGCAGGGAGGAAGCTCCTGTGCAGCCTCCGTGCATTGGTCCTGCACCCAGGAGGCAGGCACAGCACCAGCCTGGGGCCCAAGTGCTGCATCCTTAATGATCCCATGTAATGCTTGAGGCATTTTGAGAGTCTAAGAAATTAGAATTTCCCCTTCAGATGCTTGTGCTACCCTAATTCACCACTGGTACAATACAGTCCCCGGGCTTTGCAGACCCTTCCTTCCATGGATTCCCAGGTAGCTCCCAGTGCTGGCACATAGTCGTGCTGAGCGTCACAAAGCTTCATTTCCAAATTCCAGTTTTCATGATAGTTGAACAATTTAAATATGTCCTTAAGCTGGCTTGTTTATGAAGTATGTACTATATCCTAGCTGCTCTATGTCTGGTTTGTCCTTATGTAACATTTCCAGTTGGGAAAATTCAGGGCTGTATTTGCTGACCTTCACTCAGTGGGTGGGATGTGCAATTCTCCAGGGCTCATTTACCTTTTTGAGGTTTTTTTTTAAGGGTTTTTTTAATATATTATTATCCTGCATATCTTGCATAGTGAAGCCATCAGATCTCACAAGATGGGGTTTGGTCAGTGTTTAATGGCAGGACCACCATGCGATGTGCTTGCACAGAGATGTGCTGCAGGGAATGGGCTTGGTGGTGCAGCTGGTGACACTTTTCTTACTGGGAGAACATGTAAAATGGAGGTCTTAGCGGTGGTAACTACAAATCTAGCGGTGCTTCACATAAGGGGCAATTTTAGCGGCTTGTTCAGGTAGTTTTTCTAAAATTCCCTTTACATATAAATGGGAGATAATTTCCACAGGACACGTCTCTCCACCTGCCCCACGTTCAGGGTCTAAACACAGTTCAGGGTTGCTCTGCACTGTTAAGGAGCAGCAATATTCTGCCTGAGAATAAAGCCTATTCTGGCTTTATTTTAAAGCAAAGTCATCCATGCATGTACATAAACATTACAAAGACATAAAAATAGCAGGTACTGCTCCAGTTACTTTAGTTGCTCTCTAGGTCTAATTTATTTTAAAATTGTATCCTAAAATATTTATGAAATTTAAGAAAAACCTGAAAGGAAAAAGAAGGAAATTGAGTTCATTAAATGTGTAAGTAATATTTAGCTTGCTTTGTTTTAATATTAACTTTGGAGATTTTTTTTAAATTATCTAGGACAAGTTCTGCTGGCCCTAAAACCTGCCTCTCGTGTCATTCATTGTGAATTATTAAATGACTGTTCTTGTGCATATTGCAAATGGGGGCCTTGTTTCCTGCCAGCTGATTGCATCTGCCCTCAAGAGAGCCATGCCTTTAAGCTGCGAATTGCATTTTCCCCATCCCGCCTTAAGGATCCAAAATAACAAAATGCATCTTTAATAATTAAAAGAATGTTATTCATTAGCTCACCATTTTTACTACAACATTGAATTATCAAGGACTCTTTGCTTTTTGCAGTATGACTAGAAATGTTTATTTTTTCTATTCCAGTTTCCTTTTCAGCTTCACTAGAAGAAGTGAGAGTTATTTCAGTGTGGGCTGGAAAGAGAATCTGAAATGGACAACTGATTGTACTGAGGCTGTCTGATCTCAGCAACAGCCTTGAGGTCCCCAGTAATTTGACCTGATTGTAGCTGGACTAAAATCAGGCAGCAGTGATTGAGATCAGATACCTATTGTATTCTGCAATGTTTTAAAGATTAACTTTTCTCTAAGATCCATTCAAAACTCAGTCTTTGTGCTACAAATTGGGAATATTCTGACTTGCCTTTTGCAGTATTTTAGCACTATTTTATCTTCCACTAATACTGATAAGGACTGTCCCTGGCAGTCACGCAGCCCTAACGCATTACACAGGGGAGCCTTTGGGCTCTGTGGGAGCAGTGGAAGAGAGCAGCATTGCCTGCTGATGGGGCACCAGTTGTGTTTCTACCCCTGTGGCAGAGTTTGGAATTGAAAACGCAGTTTATTGAAGACCCAAACAATGCCAAATGGCCTAGTGCATTTATTTATTAGAAGAAAAAGATTCCAGGACAACTGCTGTGTTGATAGCCACCAGTGTGTCACTTAGCCCACTTCTCCAGCACCTCCAGTTGTCTTCCCTGAAAGAAGCATGCTTTTTAAAGCTAAAAATATATCTCTTTATACTCAGTTGATTTGCTGTGGTGGTAGGGTTGTTCATAATGATAATTTTAAAGGCATTTGTTGTCTTCTTTCCTGTAGGATACAACAGACTATGTTGCATATGTAGCAAAGGATCCTGTTAATCAGAGAGGTATGGAAACAATTTTCAGATTATTATACATGTTTATAGGATTGCTTTATCTGTACCAAGGAATTGTTTGAGTTTTAAAATAAGAAAGCTACTGAAAAGCTCAATATTCTGTACAATTTCTGACTTTCCTGTATGGATACGGGTAATGGTATGCAGGCTGTGGGTTTACATGTCGTAGTCTTCGTGCCACAAAGTGAGAATCTGCAGGTCAGACCAAGGCTGTAGTAGCTTATGGCTCCATGCAGGGGTAGGAGCCTTCCCAAGCTGGCCTTGCCCTGGGAGGAAGGGCAGAGCCTGGGAGGTGAGAAGCTGCCCTGCTCTGGGGAAACTGCCGGATGAGGGAAGGGTAGTGAATGAGTCGCCTCATCTAACCCGGGCTCCTGGGTGTGTTGCTGGAAGGCAGACGGGGGATATACTCAGGTGCATGAGACTTTCTTCCCTCTGGAGGCTGGCCTGGGGGATGAGTCCCTTTTGCATCACTCTCATTTGCCTGCAAGAGAAGAAAGACTGGCCCTTGGCTGCTTCTTTCATGCCAGGTGGTTCTCAGAGCAACACTGCCGATGGCTGTGAAGTTGGTGTAGAGGCAGCTTACAGGAGAGCTCACTCTAAGGTGCCATGGATGGCTTAAAAAAATCAGGGTTAAAATCTGGAGAAGCTGGTCTGGAGCCTTACAGTCTGGCCTGCTGCCTCTCTGTAGCTGCATCACCTGCTCATCACCTGCATTTCTATTTTGACTAACTTAGGGCACCCTGGGGTAAGTCCCAGTGTTGCTGCTGGGATGTGCAGAGCTCCTGTATGCTGGCAGCCTGCAGGCAGGGCTGGAAGGGGATTTCCTGAGGCTGTGCCTGAGAACGAGGGCTGGTGGCAGGAGTGTAGTCTTGCCCGGAGGGAGCCCTGGCCCAGGCTGCCGGAGCCAACCCTGCTTGTGTTTTCATGCTGTTTCACAGGAAAACTGCAACAGGCTGGTTCTCTCCCTTGCTTCTGCTTACTGACAGGCAGGGAGAGCAAGGGAGAGACAAGAGCACTCCATGCAGGAAACATAAATGCAGAGTTTCTTTTATTGAAGTATAAGTTAATACAATGATTAAAAAATACCTAGAGCGATTTCCTTAACACATCAAAAAGCTCAGTCTGTATAATGTCCTAAAGCTATCTAGATGCATAATTTCATGCCCAGCTTTTCTGCTCTAAGCAGTACAGCTTGTGTCTCTATTTTCTAGTATACATTGTGTTTACTTAATTAAAGTACGGTGTCTCTTTGCAGCATGCCACATACTGGAATGTCCCAATGGGATGGCGCAGGAGGTGATCAACACCATAGGGCAGGCTTTTGAGCTCCGCTTCAAACAGTATCTGAAGAATCCATCTTGCCTGGTTACATCTAATGAAAGGTCAGCATGTTCTCAGTCACTTAACCAGTGGTTTTCTTCTCTTTAGTACTTTTCAGGAAAACAATATACTCCAAAGTGTGATCCAGGCAGAAGATCCTTTGCATAAGCTTTCTGGACATATGCTAATTGTAGTATATGCTGTAGGTACAGGGTATAACAGACTAAAATTAGCTTATTCCATTGATTTCAGTGACATTTATACAGACACGCAACAGCACAGAATTCAGCTCTACTGCTCCTTAGCTAAAACAGCCTTATCTTAAATGATGCAAATAAGTTGACAAATGTTCAGATTACTCTGCCCAAGTAAGTACATACAGCACATGCACACACTGAGCTCGGGCCTGACCCATGCCAAATTTAAGCTCACTGCAGTTGTGGAAAGTGTGTGGTGGTGAAAAAAAAGCAATTGTATTTCACCTTTTTGCTGATTTGCTCACATCCTGCACATTGCTTAAAACATAGGGCCTACATTAATTTTTGTATCACAGTTCTCCATGTCAGCTGCTCTTTTTCTATTGCCCAGGACACACAATTCTTGCTCTCATTTATGCCTTTCCTCCCAGGTTAGCCATGCCTGTTTTTCTCAGTCTTGTCTTTACCATACAGCCCAATTTGGTCACTTGCTACCTCCCATGAGTAGGTAAAGCTGTAATGCCACTTAACTACATCCTGAGCACCAGGAGTTGCTGTGCAGGCAGTGTCACTGGTACAGTGCCTGGTGCAATGCAACAGAACGGGTTTTATTACATAGCAGCAGCCCCAGGTCAGGTTTTTATTTATTTCATTGTACATAGCGATTATTCCCATTCCACTGCTAATACTGGTCTGGTCTCTCTGGAGGCAATAACCAGAGGAAGAGCCTTTCCTATGAAACTCTGCTGGGTTGTGCCACAAGTAAATCAGAGCAAGGAGAGGTGGAAGAGGATAATTAGATCCCCTCCTTGAGCCTAACCCGCAGCCAGCCTCGGAGAACGGTCCTCAGGCAGAGAAGTTGGATATTGCTGTGTGAATGAGTCACCCACTTCCCTATGAATCACATAATCAAATACTTGCACTGCATATCACATAATCAACTACTTGAACTTTATCTCTTTCCTGCTCGAGGCCTTTTATCCAATTATATTCTTGTTAAACAGAGAAGTAAGATTTGAGATGAGCTTTTTATTTTGGGACCGGAGACAGTACAGGAAGCACCTTGTTGTTTTGCAGTGTGTCAGCTGTACATTTAAACTATCATCATTCTGGTTTAGCTCAAGAAATACATTGGGCATTCTTCTTTGTGTCATTCAGTGTTTTCTTCAAGCTGAAACAGAATGGTTATATTGATTATGGTTATTAAAATCAAGGTACATTCCACTTGGGAAAATGACTTTGTTTTTTTTAATAGCAATAATTGATTTTCTAGAACAGTTGCAGGCTTGTCTAACTAAATGCCGCGAGGTTCTAATTTTCTCTTGTAAGCGCTGCCCAGCAATCCCTAGATTTATACAGTTAAGACAAGAAGCCAGAGGAATTAGTTTTATGGTCTACATTTTGGAAACCTAAATGAATGATGCATTGGCACTCTTCTCTTAAAGTTTCAGTAGGTGGCTCTTATCTATTCAAGGCAAAGAAAAGGGATCTGGGCTGCCCTGTGATAAGAAAATGACTGTGCCTCCCTGCACCCTGAATGGTGACGATTCCATTTTTAATTCAAACAGAAGTAACTGGGAAAATAAACAGCTCTGAATGTTCAAGCCCAAAAGCCTTTACAGTCTCCATATGGCTAATCTGTGTATTGTGCAATGCACAAACACTGGGGATGTTTGCCTACACTAGAAAGCAGTTGATTACATCAGTTTCAGTTGCTTTTTTTTTTTCCCCCATATTTTTTTCAGTGAGGCAGCAAATGCTAATGAAACAGCTGGAAATCCGCAGGAGAGGGAGGATCATGAATATTACAACGAAATTCCAGGGAAAGAGCCTCCCACCGGGGGTGTGTTAGACATGCGAATGAAGGTGCAAACAGACCAAAGGGCTAACTGTGTGACACAGAGCAAAAAGCAGTATTGCTTGGTAAGTACATCATCTTCTGCACTAACTATTCGCTGCTTATTATGGGAATGAATATTAAAGTGTTACTGTGGTGTAAAGCATGGCATTAACATCAGAACCAGGTCCTGATTATCCTGGGAAAGGGTTTTTTAGGCTAGATTTAATGGTGCTTAGTACATAATTGAATCCCAAAGCACTTTCTGAATATTAACTGCTTTGTCCTTAGAGTACTTTTAGGAGACCAAGTAATATTCCCTTGTTCACTCATTAGCTGTGAGAAGAAAATAGATACAGATTTAAATGGCTTGTCTGAGAGAATATCTGCAAAATCTGGGACCTCCTGGCTCCTGATTCTGTGATCTGATCAATATTTCATCCTGTCCATTATGCTCTACAACCTATACATACAACATTAACTGATTGCAATGTATATACGATGTTAATTACCCTTGGAGTGTGTCAAGAGGCTCTGTTAAATCAACCACAGCAGCAAAAGATGCGTGTATCTGTGGCTCTTGTCTGGGACAGTGGGCAATGAAACCCAAGCAGTCAGGGAGCAAAACCAGTGGAGTCCAGCCTGGCTGCACAGCCTTCAGAGCCTGCCGTGTTAGGTCCTGGAAATGCTGGCATTTCCCTGCCTGGGGAACGCAGGCTGGTGTGCCCGCTGGAGTCCAGCTGGTGCTGCCTAAAATGTTGCTGCTCCCAAGTGCTGTTTGTGTTGGGTGGCAACTGCTCCCAGGTTCCAGGGCGCTCCTGTGCTACTGCGCCAAGATATCTCCACCTCCCCAACAGTCCTCCAAAAAGGTGTTCGGCTATATCGTGAGTTTGTATTCAAAGCTCTCCAGAATTGTTGCAAAGAAGTTAACCGGCAACATGTCAATGCAAATGCCTTTTTTCCATGGGGTGTTTGTTACTACTTGTTATTTCCCTTCAGTCCTGATGACCTTCTAGTGCTGCTCAGACAACGTGGTGACTGTTTCAGCTTCACACCGTCGTGTCTGTAGTTATTTCTCCTTGTTTCTATTGCAAGGAACACTTATAACAAAATCTGAACTTTACTGCCTAGGAGTTATGCCATATATACTAAATCTTAGATATGAAACTGGGCAGTTAATGGTCTCTGTGGGGACTGGACTATGTCTGGACATGGCGCCCTGTAGAAAGAAGAGTGTCAGCATGAAATATTATTTGAGGAGATAGGAATTTTTTGGTGAAGAAGATATGTTTAGTTACCTGTATCCCCATTAACTGGTGCATGGATGTTTTAAAGTTACCTGAGGTTTGGACTATTTTATGTGACTGTTTTGACAATTTTTCTACAGACAGGCAGCCCTACATTCATCAATATATATGAAAACTGCCCAGAAGAAAACAAGACTGTGGGTACGTACTCTGTTTTCCTTCTCATGCGTATGTAGAATTAGCCAAGGCAGACTGCCTGGAAGAGCTGCCTGTTGGGTTTCCATGCAATGGTGAAAAGTGTTCTACTTAATGGGATATTTCTAGTTCTGTGGATGCAGGGCAGACAAAAAGCCTTACAGCCTTTCTAAAGGCCACTAATCTGTCTTCGTGTCTGCTGGCAGATTTACTCGTCTTACTTGTCATGATACTGTACAGTAGCTCTTTGTTGTTTCATTCTCTTTCATACTCTGCTGTTTATGCCCTTTTGTACCCTTTGAAGAGGAAGACGCTTTGTTGCTTATCAGTCTCTGAAAGTACCCCTTCCCCTACAAATGCTCACTGAGACCCACACTCTCATTATCGGGTGGTTGTTCCAGTGGAGCCTGTGCCCTTGGTTCCAGTGTCACTGGCTTCTGTGTGACTGTGCCCCAGCCTTGACAGCTTTGTGCCCAGATCAATTTGCTTTTTGCAAAACCTGCTCTCTGGGACCCCAGGCGATCACCAGCCTCCATCCGTTCTGGACTTCCCTTGCCACAGCTGATGCCCTGAGCACTTTCCCTCAGCTCATCTCTCTCACTGCACAATGAGGTTCTTTATGAATTCCCACCTGTACCGCTCTAAAGCAATCCATTACCCTGTCTGTGGGGGATAGTTTCGTTTCTTGTGTTATTTCTGATTTAAGGAAAGAAGAATCAAATGGTTTCTATGAGAGAGAGGGAACAAATAAAAGAATGAATGGATAGATCTATGAATAAAACGTTTGCTAAAGAGCAAAAATATGCATGCTATTTGGCTTGCTGAAGTGCTATTATTTTCGTGCCCTGCAGGGGATGTTCTGTTAGTCTGTTCCTAGGCGTGGATCCCAACCTGACAGATGTGGCTTTGGCTCTTCAGGCAGAGCCACAAAGCGCCAACCTCTTCCATCTTCCCTGCTCCACCAGAATAGCAAGAGAGAATCATTCAGCTTCCCACAAGCTTTTTTTGTGGTGAAGAGGGGAAGGAAAGGGGTTTGCAACAAACAACCTATATGGCTTGTGTCTCTGTAGAGTGATGGGTATTAATTTCTTTTCACTCTGGGGGGGGTTTACTGCTGACATTGATTGAAGCAGAACTGAACCAGTACAGAACATCTGTTAAAACTTCATTCTGACTCATTTTGGATAGTGTACCTTGTGCCTCCTAACCATAAGGAAAAAATGAGTTAATCTGCCAATTATTATTTTCCTTTTGAATTACTTTAGTGGGACATAAAAGAACAACAATGTTCCTATTTCAGCTTTTATAGTTATTTTAACTTGAGTTTAAAAAAAAACAAAGTCTGCTTACTATATACTAATTGCAGGTAATTGTGGTGAAAGATCACAGAAGACAAAAAAAGAGGCAACGTTGCTGACGCCTGCCTACAAAACAGATCTTTTTGATGATCCGTGTTACATCAACACGCAGACCCTGCCGTCCGCAGTCTGTACAGCCCGCGGTACAGCGTCGACACAGATCCATGGGAGCCCGCTGCGTCAGGCCAGTAGGTTCCCATTGCAATACCATATCTTTGTAAGCTTTGAAAAGAGAGAGGCTTGTCATCTGTGTGCATGGAGAAAGATTTTGGTTTCCCCATAAGAAAGACAGAAAAGATGGGGGGAAGAAATCCTTCCTGGTTATTTTTTTTTCTTAATAAATTCAAGACAAAGGGGATTAAAGAGTAAAATCATCATAAGCAAGCAGAATAGCCTTTCATCTTCTGCAGTTGATTGATGACAATAAATAGTGTCACGTTTTCCACAGGTAATAATAAGCAAGTTTTTAAGATGATAGGAAAGCTTGGGACTGCACCATACCTCAAGGCCAAGGGTTGTCCAGTATGTTTAAGGTCTTTACCACTGCAAGGGGGAAGTGGCTTCAGATGCCTTTGCTTCACAGGCAGCAGCATGCAAAGTCAAAGTGGGATTGTTATGACCACCTTTGCTCAATTCCTGCGTAGGTGGCCATTGAATCTCATCCAACAATTTCTAAATCAAACTGTTTGATTAGTAGTGTCTATTAAATATATTAAATATATGTCAAATTATCTTGATTTACAGACCCAAAATAGTGGGTATCCATTAAGTGACTCTATAGTTGCTACTGATTGTCCTCATTATTGAAAAATACTCTGTTTATTAGCTTTGCCTTTTATGGATTCCTACTGAGTGTTTTCTCTGTCAGAGTTGGCTCCACACAAGAAAGTGGGCAAAGGACTGGAGAGAACTACAGTGAAGGAAAACTGTGACCATTGAGACATTTCCAGCCCGAGGGTGTATTATGCTCTGAAAGGAACTGGCTATATCCTGAGGAGCCTTAGGTTGCTCAATTCCATTGAAGAAGTGGTATCCTCTTATTTTCCTTAGAAAAATCCTGCCTGTGAATCATTTGCAGTTGGACTGGCTCTGTTCCAAACCACCCAGTTTTGTTAGCACATTCAGTAATTGTTCAGTTTTTTCACAGCAGATGCATCATGCTGTAATCCTTCCCTTCTGGCTACGTTGGCCATGTTGTCTCGCATTCCTGCACATAGCTCGAGCGACTCAACACGACTCTCCCAATGAGCCCTGACAATCTCTTCAGAGCTTGTTAAGGAAGAAGGAAAACCTAGATCTTTACAAAAAAAAAAAAAGAGGCAAGGGGGGAGCTAACAAAAATCTTTTTACAGGGAAGATTTGACTTTTTAATACAACTGAAAAAATACAAACCCAAAACAGCAGAGCATCAGAAAAAATTCCTGTTTCTGGTCCCTGTTGCCTAGCGACCCAAGGCTTTGCCATCTAAGGTATGGTAGGAGGCAGTGTGATAATTTTGCCGAATGCACTGGAGGGTTGTGAGCATTCGTGTGTGTATTATTGCACTCTGTAAAGTTGGTTTGATCACAGCTTCAAGACAGAACCATTTGAGTTTTTTAAAGGCTATAAAAAATATTGTCTTGCATCCTTGTAGGATGTGTTTGTAGGTGGTGTCCAATACATTCCCTTTCATTTAATTTTAGAGTTACCGGAAGCGGTTCAGCAGAGTGCCACAAGCAGCACAGCTGGACTCTCTGTTCTGCCACAAATAAAGCAACAGCTAAAGAATGAAGATTGTTACCATGGCAAATTAAACAGGAAAGCAGCAGAGCGCCTCTTAATCAACGATGGGGATTTTCTGGTGCGAGAGAGCACAACGTCACCTGGTCAGTATGTTCTCAGTGGACTTCAGGGAGGGCAAGCAAAGCATCTGCTCTTGGTGGATCCTGAGGGCAAGGTACGAGTATTTCGTATGCTGAAACATCAGGGCTGCTCAGATATTCCAGTCAAAACGCATGGGTGCATCCTAGGAAGGGGGAATGATTTGATTCCATCCAGGTTAATGGAAATTTAGCCAGTGACTTCAGTAGGCTTGAAAGTTCAGTTCAAGAAGTTATAAGCACTGGAGTACATGGAAATAGATACAAGGCACTTAAATATTGTCGTTACTCCAGGGGCTGATAATTACTGCATGCACTTAATGCATACTTTGGGTCATTATATTGCTAGAAAAATAACCCTAACATGACATCATGAAGTTGATCAGTAACACAATTCTGGATAAAGAAAAGGCAGAACTGGTTTGCTGTCAGTTCAATTCTGCTTGCTTCTGCTCAGAGCTGGAAGAGCACTCTTGAGTGACATCTCTCAGAAGAGAGAGTAAATCAGAAAATTAATCCTCAATAAGATTTAGGGAAAAATATCTTGCTTCTGTGGACAGAAAAAAAAAAAGTTATTTCATTCTCCTTAGCACAATCAGTCCAGTTCTGCATATAGTCTTTCTAATTTGTTCCTCTGCTTTTCATGTCAGCTGATGGTACGTCAAAGGATAGATCTGAATTACTGCCTGCGGACTAATGGTCTTGTTCCAGTGGGCTCAGTGACTTAAATGCCTTTTGACTTTAATGCACTAGGCTCTCATCCAACCAGTTCTAAGCACAGTCTAACCATGAATACACTCTTCTGCTTCTTTCATTAGGTGAGAACCAAAGACCACATATTTGATAGTGTGGGTCATCTTATTCAGTATCACATGGAAAATAATTTGCCAATCATCTCTTCTGGAAGTGAAGTGAGCTTGAAGCAGCCTGTAAGGAAGGAGAGTAATGTGGGACACACGCAATATCACAAATAATCCCTTGGATCTCTCAAATCCCAAGACAATTCATATCTGAGAACTGTACCAAGAACTTTCTATTATGAAGACAATTCAAAGAAGTATAGACTGCACTTCTGCTGCTGTTCCAGAAGATACCCTTTTGTGTGTGTATGTAGGAATATATGTATATGTGTATATCTATGTAGATCTACAGAGATCAACAAGCATAGTTATATAGATATATATAATCTTAATGAAATTCCACCTTCAGAGTGTGAAATTGATTTGTCAGAAGGTATTTTAGACATGCACAAATGTCACTTTCAAGGTCATACTGAATCAGTAACTATTTAAAAGCACAATTAAACCTCTACATGCAAAAGCTCACTTGAACGGACTGCTGGAACATTAGTATGTGCCTTTTAGCATAGAATTATTGGAAACCAATATTATTTATACTGAATTGGTTTTGGGTGGTTAAACAAACATGTCTAAGCTTTTAACTATTTGCCAAAACAAATACAATTTGAATACTACTAAAATGTCATCTACTTTCGATAGACACTAACAATTTCATTTTGCTTGTAACAGCACTTTACTAGCAAGTAATGTTTGAAATGAATAGCATTCACAATACAGAAATGTCTGGTTTCTTAATTTTTATCACTGTCTGACTACTCAAAGATTTGAGATTATGCAACATTTACAAAGGTGAAATTAGTATATGTAATATAATTTTGGAATATAACTTGTTAAAGGACAAGCATGCTAGATCCTAATATTTTTGCCTTGCATATGATTTTACTGTTATTACCAATTAACAATGGAGCCATCTCTTTTTAAAGGTAGGCTAAATATATTTTCATTGATTACATAGTTGTTTACAAACTAGAGAAGCTGAACAAAACTAATGATACATTTTGAGAGGAAACTATTTAAAAGACTGTTTGAACTCTGCATGTGCCCTTAGTCAGTGGTCTTTCCAAAAAAAAAGATATGGTTTTCCCATAGAGTCCATTTGTTCCTAAACAAATCTTTTAAAGGAAACCTATGAATTGTTTTACCACAATAAATACTCTAAATATGAACAATCCTCTATTCAGAGTGAACAGTGATTTCTTGGGCTTCCTGTTGACGAAACAGTGATTTACTAGGTAACTGAAGAAAGGCAGGGGAGATTTGGGGAATGAACTGGTAGCCTGGGTGATGGCCTGAGAAAGTTGTTCCTTTAAGATAAGCCATGAGCAGGGACATTGCCTGTCTCCCAGCCCACCAGCTCAGTTCCATAAGGCAGACAACTGTGGAGTTCAGCAATTGCTGGAAGATGTGACTATAAGAAAAATACATTCTGTTCTTTCCCCTGTGTTCATGTTAAATGGGACTCTATAGTAAGGGCTCTTTTCTTCAGAAAACAAGAAGGGTCATATACACATAAACTTATTAAAGACATAAGCTTCCTTGGAGGGGAACATGTGATGTGAAGAGCCACACTTTGAGCTGACTGAAAAACACCTTTATTCTCATCCTCAGCTGACAGGCATAAAATATATTTAATTCCTTGATAATGACATGGTTAACATGCTCAGTTACCTCCCCGGAAGCCGTGAGAAGCATTAAAACATTAATAGTTGATTTCCTTGATAATAGTCTGGCCTTATTGATACCTCAGGCCTTCAGACTGGAAGCTCAAGTGTATGTCTGTTCTATGCCAGGCAAGGTTTTCACGTGTGGAGAAGGCCCCCGGCAAGAGTTCATGCTCAAGCTTTGTGGCACTGCAAGGACAGTTGGAAAGAAACTATTACTGGAATATTAAATCCCTGCATAATGTCCTTTCTATTTTCGCATCTTACTAAACTTCATAATGTGCTTGACATGACTTTATTGAGGAAACAATAAAGCAAAAATAGCTACTTCTGTGGCATGTCAAGGGGGGAGAAAGACCTGCATAGGGCAGTTCGCATTTTTGCATCAAAGCTGAACTTTGTCAGTTCACAGAAGGCAAGTGTGTGGAGCTCCATCTTTATTTTCAGTACAAATCAAAGATACTTGGGACTAGAATAATAGTGTTTGGAGTTGTGATAGTATGAGATCAAAGTTGTGTGCCTTTGCCAGTCAGATACGGGCTAGGGACTTTTTTTTTCACTTCACAAATTTTTCCTTTCCTAATGTGTAAAAACATCCAGAGCCAGTGTCTGATGTTGGGATCACTATAGCACAGTCTAACTCTCCCTCTTTGAATATCACTAACTTAAAACAGAAGGAAGACCAGAATCTTTGTGTTGTTACTCCTGCATCTTTTGTATGTGTCTGAAGTAAAACTGTGAAGGAAAAAGGGAAGGAAAGGGAGATAATTGGGTGCTAGTGCAATAAACAAGTATCTTAAAATCTCTTGATGTCAGAGAAAGCAAAGAATCCAACTAATTACACATACAATTCAAACACAACACATCCATGCATTATGGACAACAGACATTTTCCTAGAATAAATGGCATTAATTCTTCTGGAACTACAAAGTCAGTTTTTTGTTTCTGACATTTGTGTGCCTTTTATTAACGCTGCTTTTAGCCTCTGTGGACCATCCATCTCATGTAAAGTGCACGATCAGCTCCTGTGTGGAAGTCTTAGAAGAAGTAACTACGCTAAAAAGAAAAAAATTTATCTGAATTTTGGAAAGTTTTCCAAAGTAATGTTCTTGAGAAAGTTAATACAAATTGTCAGCCATATTTAGATTTTTTTTTAATTGTTTCGTGACTGTGAAAATTCTGAGGAGACTTGGTTAATCTCTGCTCTCGTGGTTACTAGAAACCCCTGGGAAGAATAGCCCATTTACAAGGTCTAGCCTGTTTGTTCTTTTTCAAAGGTTCTACAAATTTCACTGAAACACATGAACACATGTATCTGTTTGCTTCCATCAGTAAAAATGTTACAACAAATGACCCAAACACCTCTCTCCCACTACAGCTTCCATTTTCTGCGGCTAGGGCAGGCAGGCAGCGTTAATACTGCTGAGGGCAAGCGTCACCAGATGGAGCTAGTACATATCGTCCTCATGGCTGAACAAACGCTCATTGTTCGAAAAACCTTTCTGATTTCTTTTTTTTTTTTTTTAATGCTTGCTACAGGCAATTCTGTGGAAGAAGCTGGTTTGCTCGGATAAACTTTTCATTTTTTAAGCAGATTAAAGCCCTGGAAGCAGAGCGGCTCCCTGGGCACCCTGGGGAAGGCTGGCTGGGGAAGGCTGCCTGCGTGTGGCCTGGCTGCTCCTGGAGAATGGAACATGCGCGGCCACAAATTGGAAACCAGTTCGCTCCCAGTCTGCCGTTAACATTGACATCCCACAGCGAGTGCCAGCCAGCTCGGCACCCATGCTTCGCCACGCTGCCTTTGCAGACGCCTTCTCTCAGCTGTAGGGTACATCCCCGACTGGACAGCACTGCAGCTTCACCAGCTGCCTGCTTGAGATTTCTTCTGCTCTTCAAAAAATAATTTAAAATATATATATATATTTATAAAGGCCGGGTCCCCCCGAAGGGTTTCTTCGTGCGCAGCTCAGCCCAGGGCCCTGCCCGCCGGGCGCAGTGCGAGGCCAGGGGACAGCCCGTGGGCAGCTCCCCCGGGGCAGCCACTCGTGACACACCCCCAGCCGCGCAGATCTCCGCGCCACCCCGTCAGCTTTCCTCATGCCGCTGTCGGGAAGACCAGCCTTCGGTCACATGACATCATCCCGTCGGGCTGTGACCTCACGAGGGCATCTCCGACAACGCCACCGCGCGTTGCCAGGCAACTGCCACGTCTCGCTGCGAGACGGCGCCTGCGCCGAGCACCGCCCCTCGCTCGTCCTGCTCGCGCACTCCTGACGTCACGGGGAGACCCTGCCCCTCCGCAAAACAGCCACAGCCATTGGTCGGCCTCTTGGCCAATCAGCGAGTCAGTCATGTTCCCGCTCCCATGCGCGCCTGCTTTCAAACAATCAGCGGAGGCGGGTTCGCAGCGCAGCCGAGCGTGACTGGGGCGGGGCGAGCGCGGCCCGTCCTCCCGTCTTCCTGCGCAGCGAAGGGGTGCTGCGACCGCCGGTTGGCTCCCGCGGCTGTCAGTCAGTCAGGAAGCGGGCGCAGGGTTAGGTTGTCATGCGGAAGAGCGGCGGGAGCGCCCTTGTTGTGCCTGGGGGAGGAGGCAGCCGCGGTGCCCGGCGGCTCAGGTGAGGCTCGGTGCTCGGGGCCGCGCTCTGCCCCCTACGCTCCGCCCTGTCCCGCAGAGGCCCTGGCCGGGGGCGCTTCCCCGGCCACTCTGTGAATAACGGCAGCGGTCGGCCCCGCTCGCTGCCAGCCCCGCGTGGCCGCTGTGAGGGGCCTGAGGCGGCGGCTGCCGAGCTCGCCCCGCGCTCTTCGCTCTGCCCCTCCCCCGCCGCCTCTCCCCGGCTCTCCGGGACTGAGTGCGGCTCCTGCGGACCGTGAACCGGGGAAACGGGGCTGCAGCCTTCCCTCCGTGGGGCCGGGAAGCGCTGTGAGGAGAGGGGAGGCGGGCGCGGGGGGCAGGGAGTCGTTCGCGGGCGGTGCGGGGTGAGGGAAGGGGGCCGAGCTGCCTCGGCACCGCTCTGTGGCTGCGGGCGGTCCGGCCGTGGCAGCTGGTGGTTCAGGGGGTGCACAGGGTGGTTGTGTCGTTAGGAGTCCTGCGAAGCGGGGCCTTTAAACGTAATGAAGGAAAGGACACACTGTGTCTTAGCTTGGGAATGATGCTCTTGTAGAGCTTACTTCATCCTGAGTGAAGGCTTCAGCATGTGCCACACCTGTGTGCAGAGAATGTGCCCTTCTGTAGCATCTTCATCTGTCGTTTCTAGCTCCTAACTGCCTGCCAGGGAGTAACTTACCTTGCAACCAAGCCTGGGCCTGCACTTTTGCACTGTAGCTTAATGTGAACTCACTGCTCAGTGTAGAGAAGTCGTTGGGAGTCTGAATCTCTTCGTCAAGCACTTAAATCTGGAACGGATAAGATACTTTTCCTATTTCCATGATACTTTTCCTGTTTTTCCAGCTCTATTATCCAGATGTGCAAGCACCAGCGTACTTTAAAGTGTTCATTAGAAAATCTAGTTGTTCTTTATAAATAAACAAAGCAAGATTTAAAAGTGGATATAACTATCAACACATATCACAGCATATGTCTAACATACTGTGTTAGAACTTGAAGAAAATAATGTCTGGTTGTAAGTGAACTTCAATAATTTCATAGTGTCTGCATATGGAAAGCCCAAATAATCTGTTTTAAATGCTGAATTCTTAGAAGTGAGTAGCATTGGATATACTGAAAACAAAAGCTCAAGTGAATGATATTGATGACATGCTTGTTTTTTTCAAAAATATATTTGAGTGTTTGCTTAATTCAGGAAGTGAGGGTGTTACTTTTTGGTTTCCCCTGCACTTTTACTCATGTGTGATGTTTTCCTGTTTTGTAATAGGTTTTGCTGGATACTCAAAAACATTACTAGAAAACAATGTCCCTTGACTTTGATAGTGGAGCTCTACAAACTCAACATGAAGATGAAGACTATGACCAAGAAGATTATGCAAGAGAACAAGAGGTGAAAAAGAACAGATTTAATCTGAAGGCTTGTATATAGCTTCTTTCCATTTCTCTCTTTTATGCTGTCTTTGTTAAGAGCAAGCCAGAGTGCAGACTGTGCTTGGCAAGAGTGGCATAAAAAGAAAGGAGATGATGAGATGCTGCGTCTTAAATAGTGTCATATGTGGTGGCTGGAAGTCTGTTAGTCCTTGCAGATACAGGGGATCAAATGCAAAAGGCTGTTGTCATCTACATTTTGTATTTCTTGACAGCCATTTCACTTATTACAAAGACTTGAAAAACAACAGCTCTCGCTTGAAAATTTGGTTAGTTTAGAAAATAATGAGTAACCATTTTTGAAACTCTGGTTACAAATTGCATACTTTAATCTCTAGAAAACTATGTTCAAACGTTTTGGTGTTTCTTTGGAGTTGGAATACTTTGGATATTTCTGTTCTTTCTGTTTCATGAAGAGAATTGGCAAAATGTGTGTTTAACATGAATGTGTGTAGTGGTTGCTTATGGGGTGGTAAATCGTGTTCATGTCAGGTCATGTCCCCAGTATATACTTCAGGGATCACTCTCTAGAGTGTATGTGATGCAAAGACAAATGTTCATGAAAATGTGTAGAACAATAGCTGTACAACTTGTAAGGATGCTATTGCAAACACTGTAAGGAATCTGATGTCTGTTTCAAAACCCAGATGAAGAATGTTGTGCTTGTGCAGGAAAACAAGTAGTGGAATAATTGTAGGGTTCTTACAGCAAAACCTATGGTGCTTGATTATGGCCTCAGTGCAGGTAGGGCAAAGGAAAGGGGATCTTCAGTAAATGATGCTGCCTTTCCTTTCCTGCCTCCTGGAGCTGAGATACAATAAATCTAAAGAATGCTCTAATGGTAGGGAAACTTCTTCATGCCACGAGTGAATTTTTAGAAACAAACTTTTGGTGCTCTGCTATCCTGTAAACATTTACAAAAGTTGTCCTTAACTTCTTGGCTTTGGAATTAGAGAGCATCTAAAATAGCATCTGAGAAAACATGATATATTTAAGATAAACTTTTTATAGATTATAGTTTTTGTTTTGTTTTGCCAACCTTGGCATGATTAGTTTGCAGATTATTCTTCAAAAGTAGTCTGTGCTGGCACATTTCTATCTGGTGGCACTTCCCTTACCTCTTTTTGGTGCAGCTCTTTTCTTAATAAGCGTTTGCCAGAAAAATAGTTTGGTTGGTACTCTGGTCTATTAAGCATTCTGTGGTATAAGTCTCTCCATGCATTCCGGTATTGTGAACTTGTCCTTGGAGGAAGAAAAACAGGTTTTTGTGCAAGTGGCCTATTTCACCTGTCTCTTTGGACTGAAGTTGTATGCATTCTTTTGAAAAGCATATAATGAATGTTTGTTCTGTTTCAGTTGCAACAACTATTGACAGACCTTCCCCATGATATGCTGGAGGACAGCGGAGACCAACTCTCCAGCTCTTCGGACTATAGCATTCATGAGACTGAGGAGCAGTAAGGCATTTTGCACCATTTTTAGTTATTAATGTTGCGCTTTTGAGAAGAGAGCAAAATCTCAGTTGATAAGGTGTGTGAAAGCAATCCGAGTAAAAGGGGAGTAGTAGTGCAGTTTAAAGTATGGTTTGTGTTCCATGAGAAACAAACTAGATGCCACTTAATTTAATGAAGAGAGTGTTTGTTTTGTTTTGTTTTCCTGAAATAAGTACATAGTTAAGTTGCTTGTCTTTCTCTAGATCACACGAGCCTGTGAAGCATGATGGAAGGTGGAATGATCATCCGTTGATAAGTGATCCTCAAAATGTAAGCTTGTATGAACAGTGATGTAATTATTAGGAACTCCTTGTTCATATAATGTGCTAGATATGATTTAAATTCATTAGATAAATACTTTTCGTGTAGGTGACATGTCTTGATATTCATTTTAAGTATTTCTAACTTGAGTGCTGGTAACCCTAGAAAAAGGGAGGGTAGGGAAGAAATCTGAGTTTTGAGAGAGCAGTTCTCAAAGTCTTATCCATTTGTAGGGTTATGAACGACAAAATCTGTACCCTGAACAATTCTTATGTGAGCAGCAGAGTGATCATGTTGAAAAACGTGGAAAGAATTGGAATGGCCTACATAATGATGAGGAGAAGAAACATTTATATGACGTTAAAGAAGATTACTGTAGCCAGAATGGTCGAGAGGATCCTGATGATGTGTACCTTGGTGGAGACGGGTTTAATGCTCCAAGTTGCTACCAACAGAACAATGTGTATCATCTTCCTGAAAACTTCAGGCCATATACAAATGGCCATAAGCCAGAATTTAACAATCAGCAAAGTAAGATGATAAACTTTCCAGATGCTCCAAAGGAACATCTTAAGGTATTTCAGAAGCTGCCACATTTTTCTGTCTCTTTCGGGAAATTTCCACAGGTCTTTAACTATTGGTAGTAGTATTTTAAATGCTTTGTCTCTTATCAGCTTAAACAATGATGTCAGGCTTCTGTAGTCTATTTTGCATGTTAAAACAATGAAGCGTTGAATAACTGGATTTGCATATGTGCATGTGTGTATGTGCATGTTATGATTTTTTTTTTCTCTTGTTGGTTGGGTAGAATTCCATGAGATGGAATCAATGTGATTCCCTGAAGTGTGTGCTTACTCTATTATCTCATTTCATGAAAATTTCCATCGCACTTAAGTGTTGTGCTGGATTGGAGCCTGAAAATGAAGAGCTATGAGAGCTCTTCTTAATGTCAACCTGTAAAATCAAAAATGTTTTAATTGAGCAAGATGACACTTGTAGTTCTAATTTATTTCCTCTTATTTATATATTGTCACAACAGCAATTTGTTGCATCTGACGTTGTCAGTGGCCAGTCACCAGAATCTTACAAAGTGACTTATAAACCATACCAAAATGGCATTCATCAAAACATTCCAATAATCCAAGAAGGAACCAGAAGAAATGAAGTGTTTGAAGATTTGCAACAGGAATTCTTGGGCAATGAGGAAAGTAAGTGTTTGCTGCTTAGGCTTGAAATAAGCTTGTGTGAAAAGTCCACTGGAAATCAGGATCAACCTGTCGATTTTGGTAGATATTTTGTAAGAGGACAACTAAAAGTGTGTTGATGTGTATGATNTGGAAAGAATTGGAATGGCCTACATAATGATGAAGAGAAGAAACATTTATATGACGTTAAAGAAGATTACTGTAGCCAGAATGGTCGAGAGGATCCTGATGATGTGTACCTTGGTGGAGACGGGTTTAATGCTCCAAGTTGCTACCAACAGAACAATGTGTATCATCTTCCTGAAAACTTCAGGCCATATACAAATGGCCATAAGCCAGAATTTAACAATCAGCAAAGTAAGATGATAAACTTTCCAGATGCTCCAAAGGAACATCTTAAGGTATTTCAGAAGCTGCCACATTTTTCTGTCTCTTTTGGGAAATTTCCACGGGTCTTTAACTATTGGTAGTAGTATTTTAAATGCTTTGTCTCTTATCAGCTTAAACAATGATGTCAGGCTTCTGTAGTCTATTTTGCATGTTAAAACAATGAAGCGTTGAATAACTGGATTTGCATATGTGCATGTGTGTATGTGCATGTTATGATTTTTTTTTTCTCTTGTTGGTTGGGTAGAATTCCATGAGATGGAATCAATGTGATTCCCTGAAGTGTGTGCTTACTCTATTATCTCATTTCATGAAAATTTCCATCACACTTAAGTGTTGTGCTGGATTGGAGCCTGAAAATGAAGAGCTATGAGAGCTCTTCTTAATGTCAACCTGTAAAATCAAAAATGTTTTAATTGAGCAAGATGACACTTGTAGTTCTAATTTATTTCCTCTTATTTATATATTGTCACAACAGCAATTTGTTGCATCTGACGTTGTCAGTGGCCAGTCACCAGAATCTTACAAAGTGACTTATAAACCATACCAAAATGGCATTCATCAAAACATTCCAATAATCCAAGAAGGAACCAGAAGAAATGAAGTGTTTGAAGATTTGCAACAGGAATTCTTGGGCAATGAGGAAAGTAAGTGTTTGCTGCTTAGGCTTGAAATAAGCTTGTGTGAAAAGTCCACTGGAAATCAGGATCAACCTGTCGATTTTGGTAGATATTTTGTAAGAGGACAACTAAAAGTGTGTTGATGTGTATGATATTTTATTTTGCTATAAGCTTACATTGCGATAGCCTTAATTTTGGGGGTTTCTTTTTTTTGGTTTTTCTTCCCTCTTTATCTAGAAATCATTTTTTTTTTTTTGTTCAGAGTATTTGAGTTTAATTAAAAATGTAGTTTTGACCTGTGAGACTGAATGAAATTTTTTATGATGGTTTGATCTCAAGTCTTGCTGTCACTTTGTCTGGTTTGTCATATTGGAAAATAACAACTGCCTGTACCTTAGGAAACATGCTTTACTTGATGCCCCATTGGGCTTTTTTGTTAAGTACATTTCAAATGCAGAATTACTTTGCTTGTTTAGATGTCTTGAAAATTCATAGTTGCCTCAAGACTGTGTGAATTCACAGCAGGTAAACCTTTATCAGGGTTTGCTGTTAGGTTAGAATTGCATTGTTAGCTCCTACAGTTCTTCAGCCATTGCTACCAGAGCAACTCAGGTGATGTGAATCAAACATGGATTAAAAAATGATGCAATTCTGGCACTGTGTGAAAGAAGTATACAGTGGCAGGAATTACTTACGACCATGACTCTCTTGGTTCGTTGACTGTGCTGACTTGTCTGTATACTATTTGAAATTTGTCAGATTCTTCAGAAAAAATGCAGATTCTTCAACTTCAAGTTCTAAATAAAGCAAGAGAAAGACAACTAGAAGAACTTAATGAAAAGCTAGAAAAAAGTGCACAGCAGATTAGGTATTTGAATCATCAGCTTTCAATGGTCAAAGGTAAAATGTTTTTGTATTGATCTCTAATTCTTAGATTATATTCATATCTAGCAACTTTTTTGTTCTGAAACTTTGATTTAGATAATGTTTCTGCAGGTATTGATCATATTTTTAAACTTGATTATGTGGACCTAACCTTCTCCTCCCAAACACTATTTTAAAGAAAATTATCTGGATTAATGCCTGACTGCATAACTGTGTTAACTTTTACTGCGTTCTCAAGACCACCATTGTGTTCCAGAGTCCCCGTTTGCC
>VZTO01023481.1:0-97696 GCA_013400615.1 Syrrhaptes paradoxus | reverse complement strand
TCCAAGGACAGAGACTGCACAACTTCTCAGGGCAGCCTGCTGCAGTGCCTGGCTGTCCTCTCCAGGAAGAAGTTATTCCTTATATCCAGAATCTCTTATTTAAGAAATTTCTAAGATAAACAATACCTGGGATATCCATCAACTAGCAGCTCACTGTTTCACAAAAGATCAGTATCTGAAACTTTTTAATACCCTGAAATGAGGAATAAAACCCAAGTTGTGTAAAGAGAAGGGAAACAGAAAACACACAGGAGGAGGACAAACTACTGAACTGGTCGACTTGTAACTACCCTGTTACATATATGTAACCATATTTCCACAGATACTGAGGATATGTCAAGATATAGACACTGAGAAGTAGTACAAAGGGAGGATGGCTATAATAAATAAATAAACAACCAAATACATACATCCCACACGACACTGCTGGTCAAGAGACTCCAATCTTAGGCACAGTTATTCCCCCTGCAACTTGTGGGAATCACATTCTATTATCTGTCTTACAGACACCCTCAATCTGTGTTACCTGTCTCCCAGTCTTGCTGAAGTCAGTGGAACTGTTAACATGCTGTTTCACAAAGACCAGGAGCTTATTTGTTTACTGAATGTCAATGACTTCTTAAATAGTTGCTACTTACCAAGTTCTACTTCAATTGTATTATTCTTTGGATAAATAAACTCTGGTTTCATCTGCCGTGGTGCTTCTAACAGAAACAAAGAGAAAAATAAAATCTTTAGGCAAGAAGAGTTCTACAATCTAGTTCAACTGATAATTTTACAATGATTTTGTTCTACTGTTTGGTACTATTGTAGCACCATACTTACTACCAGTTTCATATTTACAACATAAAAGATCTCATGAGATTTGCTGAACTCTATCCAAATTATTCTACTTTAGATTCCAAATTAACAGAAGGCTTTAGCTTGCCTTAAACACACTTTAAAATCTCAAATTTACTGGCGGTTGACATAAGGGACCACCAAACCAGAAAACAACACCAAAACCAAAAAAATCAACGAACTTTGTCAGAGTGATGGATAAGGAAGAGAAAGAGAGATTGTCTGTCTCACTGACCTCCTAGATCATAAATATCTATTTAAGTAAAACAGTAAACAAATACACAGTTATACTTGCCTGGAACTGTATCATTCTGCATGATATATAGACTCACTGCTAACAACCCACTGTTCTTGTACCACCCATCTAAACTCAGAGTTTTCATTTAATCCAAAAAGATGGACACTCTACCTCAGCCAGCTTTTCTGATAGGATTACTATCATGGTACTGGTCAGATCATCAGTAACGTTGCCTACAAAGATGCAATCACAACGATCACAGCACTTAATGACAGCCGGTTTTGCATCCTGTTCTATGCAGAAAAGCACAACAAGTGCCAACAGTAAGCCAATCCTTTCCTGAGGAAGATCTAACTTTAAAGTATTCATACAGCTTGTCACATCTCCTTTCCCATCAAGTGAGATTCTAAGCAAGTTCACCAGCAGGGCCACAAGCAGGTGTTTTGCTGTGACAGTCTCAGAAAAAAAATCCCCTTTGGCGTTTTTTGGGGGGTTTTTTAAGTTTACTTAATTTAACGGTGTATTACTTCTTTTAGCAAAAACAAACCCTCTGCCCCAGTAACCACTGCTTCTTTTTAATTCCCATTCCTAACCCTGCATTTCTCATTTCCTCATGACAATTCTTCCTCGGAAGCTATGTTCAAAGGTAGCAACATACATTACTGCATTTTGATTTTACACTCAGGAAAAAACTAATTAACAATTTCCAACTCTAATTTCACAGAGCTGAAAAGTAACATGCCAAACAGCTTATGCCTGCATACAAATATCTACAGCAGAACCAAACAGAGAAGAGAATAACCTCAATGCACTCACCTTTAACCTCTAGACTCATGGTTCGTGAAACATTATATTGTTTACCCATATATGTGTATACCATACGGCATGTGTAGTTTCCTCTGTCTTGTACAGTTACGTTGCGAATGAAGACAGAATTTTCACCCTCTGCCAAAAGAAGTCGTTCGTCTTCAAGAAATCCAGGCTTACACTCCTAAATATATCAAAAGTACCTGTGATTTAAGGGAACTAACAATCTGATAATTAAATGAGTTACTGAACTCTACTGATTAATAAAATACTTGCCAAATACTGGGGTTTTTTTGAAAGCCACAATATGGGTTCTTATCCAAACATTACTACACTCTAACATGAAGCCTGATGAAGTCTTGATGCATTTGCACTTTTTAAAAAATCACTGCAGACAATCCTTTAAGTTTTCAAATGCTTCACCACTTCATTTAATAGCTTGACAGTTATCCATTTCAGGTGTAAAAAGTCAGCATGCATGTAGCAGAGTTTATGAGAATACATGCCTGCATTCCTGCTTCACTGAGATGAGTGTGAGCTGCTGTAGCAGTGCCTCGTGCTGTCAGGTGTATTAATGTTTCTGTGGCAATGCAAATACAGTGAAAAACTTCCTTCTCTTCCCTCACCCATAAGCAGTTTAGAATCACTTCACCTCAAAAAGAATACGTATAGGTGCAGCACCAAGGTTATTTTACATGTACAGGCCCATGTAGCTACTTTAACACCAGCATCAGAATTAAGAGTTGAACTGCTTTAGAGTTTTACCTTAACATGAACAAAATACACATTTCTAAGCTTGCATAGTCTACAGAATATTTTCACAGAATCAGAGCAAGCGGCATAAGAATACCACACCATGATTAACAGATAGAACAGGCCTAACATTGTTAGAACTGAAATAATTATGCAGTCTTGTATTTAAAGAAACATACAAGTTTTTAAACTTATTATCTACAAAATAAATAATCAAAGGATAAACTAGATTTTAACAAATCAACAAATCAAAACACATGTTTTTGACTCTGAAAAAACTTTCAATCCAAAAACGGACAATTGTTTTTTCAAAATATACCTCCCAAATAGTGTAGCAAGATAGAAGCCTTACTCCAACTGTAGAGAAAATAAACCTCCCATTCCAAAAGCTGCTTTTCAAAGTTACTTCATAACACATTTTAAATAAAATATTTCTTATCTTGCATATCTGAAATACATATGCACAATACCTTATACCAATGTACTTCAGGCTGATTGTTGTCTTCATCTTTAAAATGTTCTAGATCAGGGCATATAATCTTTCCAGTCTTTGTGCTCATCACTTTTTGTTCAAACTTCATTTTTCCATTAAAACACAAACCATCATCATTCTTAAAAACTATTAAATGTATAGTTTTTTTGTTAGAGTGGTTAAGGCTCCTGGAATCAGAACAGCAGACAAGTCAGGTCATTAACAATAAGGTTCCTTGTTTCCAGCAAGTCAGGGAGTTTATGGAGAGGGACTTCAGCACCTCCACCAGACTTGCCTCTAACACCCCTGCTACAGCCCCCCTAGCTCTTAAACACCACCCTCAGCTCCTTCACCCCCTGTTCCAGACTAAGAGATGGGAATAAGCTCTGCTTTTGTGTTGTGAGCAGAAATGGGTTTGCTCTGGAAGCACCAGAGGGGATGCCAGGACTTCTCAGAGCTGATGTTCTACACAGCCCATAGCACCAATCCAACCTTGCCATTTTTAGCACTATGTTTGCCAACCCACAGTAGTACAGGGTAACCCAAAACATATCCGCACTGGAACATCCTCAGTGCCACATGAACAGAAGAAGACAGGTTGATCTCAGCGTTCCTTGCAGGGACACATCAAGAAAAACAGACTGCAATTCCTAGCAGAAGAGCAACAGAGCTTTTGAATAACATTATGTGAAACCACTTCACAACAAGAGCTCACAAGAACCTGTGGCACAGTAGCTCTGCAGAGAAGAGATAGTACTAGAGACCAGAAGCCTACCCCAGAAGCAAAGGACTACTCTATTAACTCTTTGCTCAACTCTTCATTTCTCAATGTTATGCTAAGGGAGAAGTTTCCAGAACTGCATGGTTTGACAGTGCTGGCTTCAACTTCTATATACTGCACCTCAACGAGCTCTGTAATTAAGGTTTAAGTGACTGATGCACAAAATGTAGCCCACAGTTATCACAACTGAACTTTGGCAAGTTTTTTGTCTTGCTGACATTATGCAAGCCAGAGGTGTGAGGTACCCACGGGAACACATTTCATAGCTGGAGTAACTAGAAATGTAGCAGGAAAGCCTAGATTAAAATTATTTCACTGGGTAGCTTTGAAAGGATTACATCTCTTCTCACTTCCAGTTTTAGACTCATTATTGATTCTAGAGCAGGAAGGTCCAAGGACCTGTGCCTACGCTGGAAGTTTTTGCTGATTACTGTTATTACATTCACAACCCAAACCTCTTCAGCAGAACTGGTGTACTGTATGTACATCAACACACATAACTACACACTACTACAATAAATTTTGGGTCACCCAAAAAGTGTGTTAGCTGTTCTCAGTGTGCTGTGGCAAGACCATGAGGAGAAGAAAAATTTCCGTGTGCCTTCCCAAAATTAATTTCCTGTTCAGCTCACAGTGAATTTCAGCCATTATAAATAAGCTTTGACCAACTGAAGTGGTGAAGTCCAGTGCACTAATCTAAGCTGTAAATATGGCAAGAGCTTCAAAGTACAGAAGAGGTGAAACAAATCTATTCCTTTTTTTCTTCTTCTCTGTGCACTCAGATCTGCTGAGCAGTACTGGGGACGCATTACTTTCAATGGCTCTAAACCCATCTAGAACATTGCTTTGCTCCTCACATGCATTCTCATTTTTGACCAGTAACATTTGATAATGTTTTAAAAAAAAACATAAGAATCGTTTTCTGCCTCTTAATTTGTAAATATCTAAAATTACTCCCCAGAAGTTGCTAAGCTCTCTAGAAAGACTGTGTGGTTATACTGCATAACATGCAGTTTGGTCCTCTTAGATCATTCTTCCATTTAACCCTGTCCAATGAAGAAACCAAAATGTTCTTCTGAATTGTCAGTATCAAACAGCAATTCGAACACGGGAAAAGATGAAGCAGTTAAGACTTTCCCTGTGACCTTACACTTCATCAAAAACAAACAAACAAATAATCCACTCAGACCACTGTTAATATTAACATACTTTAAGATGAAGAGTCTTCTATATGAACCACTTTTGCAATACGTGGAAGAAAAGGAAAAAAAAAGGCAGCACACAGAAACAAAAAGCATGCTCAAAACAGTGCTTTTAACCAATCTAAGCTCTCTACCTAAAACAAAAAATTCTGTACACTCCAGTTCCATGAATGTATTGTCACACTTGTAAGCATTAGCAACCCAGCTGTTTCCCTCCTCCCTTCCTTACCTTGCATCACATTCATAAAGTCCAGAATCTTCCAGCACTGCAGGAATAAACCAAAGCAAGCCCTCTTGCTGATGGATCCTGGCATTTCTCTCTGAAGTTACTGGTGTAGCACTACCATTTCTATACCATGTCAGATTATAATCAGAGTGAAGCACTGGCGATGTAATTATTGGGCAACTAATAGCTATAGGCTCTCCAACAAGCACAAAGTAATCACAAATAACGCATTCCTCTATTAAAAAAATATGAAAAAATTATCAATAATTTTAATCTGCATGCTTTAATGTTTTAGAAGTAGTAATATCCATTCCAAATTACAAAGCATTAGAAAATAAACTTTCTGTACTGATTTCCCATTAAAACATCACAAGGATAACATTTTTATTTGACTGTGTAACAAGTTGACAAGACACAATCATGCAGCCTAGCATCTTTTAAACATCAGCCAAAAAAATACTGGAGAAAGAAGGACACATACTGCAAGAAGACACGAAGAATCCAAATATGCAAGTGAAAACTACTTGGAAAATATCAGTTTAGCACAAACAAAACAGGCCATTTGGCTATAAAGCAGATTTTAAAAGCTTCCAAACTTTTGCATATACTGAATTCCTATGAAACTGCAAAACATCTGACTGATTTTACAGATCTTGCTGAATGACTGTATAAATACAAAGCTAAGGTGTTCAATTAAAAAAAAAAAAGTCTTCAGTAATCTTTCCAGTAACACCACCCTCCTATCACCCAATTAAAAGATTTCTAAGTAGGTCCCTATGGAGCTTAAACTAATGCAGAGACATTAATATTAGACTGCTTATGCCAAAAGCAGCAAGAGAAGCATCATTAGCTTATGTAGTCCTAAACTTTAATGAAAAATTAGGTCTACCATCACAAATATTACTAAATAATTGTAAAGGGAACAAAGCCCTACCACTTTCAGGATTAGAGCTACAGCATGTCTCTTAAAGAAGTAATTCAACAGCTAACTTTAAGTCAAGGAAGCCAATCTCTTTGGACTTTCTTCATAGGAATCAGGGAGAGGCTAATCAAAGCCTCAGTATTCTAAATTTATGAGATTTAAAAATAGATTTATAGATTTTAAAATATTTATGTCAGTCTGTCCATTCTATCCCCAATTCAACTTCAATCTAAGAAGAGGCATTCAGTGTATCTTCAACACACTGAAGCAAAACCAAACCCCAAATCCACTATTTGCTCTCAGTAACTCTTTTCTACTAAATACACACAACTTGTTTTTGCAGGTTTTCTTTCTTAAAATGGTAATTTCAACAACATATTTAACTTACCTGCACTGAACAGAGGTATCAGTAGAATAAGAAGACCAATGAGCAAAAACGCAGATGTCATCTTTTGCTGCAAAGAAGAATTTTTTTCCATTAGTGGGGTTAAGAGTGTTCAAGCTGCACTGTCTTCTGTACCCTGATACTCCTTTAAAAAAATCAGAAGAAGCATTACTTATCTTGAGGAGGGAAGAAATGGGTTTGGTCATTTAGCTTTTGAAGATTTCAACTACAGCAACTATTGGCCTCCACAGAAGACTGCTCAGAAAGTTTTCCACTTTCTACTGGAATTTTTCCAACTATCTACTGGAATAACTCTTGCATAAAGTGCAATTTTCTTTTGCCAGCACAGTTAAGCCAAAAAGAATCCCCAACCCTCTAGCACAGACAAATTATGCTAGCATACAGTGATTTAAGCTATACTGTACAATTTAGAAATCAAGCTTGATTAAGCTACTCCTCTTTCTACATGTTTATGAGAGACACAATCACAGAGATGTATGACGTTTCGTTCTTTGACCTTTTCTTGTACAGTTGAGGCCGCACTGCTTGTAAGAGCGGATGAACTTGCAGTTCTTTGCAGGAGGACAAGCACAATGCAACTCCAGTGTGATCTGGCTCCTAAATTGGCATCTAAAGTCAAACGTGTGGAAACCACAGCTAATATGAATTGCTGTGGTCAGACACAAAACAAAGTGTTCAAGAATTGTCGTTTCACTTCACACCTCAGGTTTTCTTTGCATCTTTCTCCAACAAAGACATGACTAAACAGACACCCGCTGCCCTCAAGGCTCACAAGTGGCTTCCATGAAACCTCTAAATCTTAACCAAGTCCTGCTCCCTTCTCAGATGTGCCTGTTTTTCTTGACAGGATGTCATCAGAGCCCCTCCCAAGCCTCCTACTGTCAGCCAGCTGGCAATGACTTAACCCCTTTCCCTCTGACAGCTCCTTGCAGGTCAAGGTCTGCATTTAGCTGCCTTGCCTTCCCTCAGTTCCTCTCACTCTAAAGCAATCTGGTTTCCCACATGAGCAGTCCATTGCAAAACATTCACTGCACAGGTCCTAGTTAATATTTGCCTTCTATCCAGCTAGAAATGACTGGAAGAAGGGATGGTATTCCCTGAAAAACACACATGGCCTTGACTTACTTTTATATCCAGTGTAGTTCACTTTAGTGACAAACAAGCCACACCAGCTCCTTCTTTTGAAACATTTCATACACAGAAGTGTTGGGGTAGTAGGGAGGGACACGTGAGCAGAGTTTAACACTTTAATATAACAGACTCCAAGTGCATACTTCTTTTGGACAGTTCATCTGACAAAGCACTCATATCATAGCCTTTATTTAGTTGCCTTATATGTAGTTTTCCTGTAACTTGCCAATGAGCTGATCATCATTTTTGGAGTTTCAGTTTACCTGTAAAGAATAGAGGAGGGGAGTGGAGAAGAAGAAAAAAGAATTTTACAAAGCACATCATTTGGACAGCAGCATACATATACAAAACCAAATTTTCTACAGACATCCTAAACGTAAAAGCAAGAGCATCCCTCTGCCTACACTAGAGAGATTACTTAAAAAAAAAGAGCAACAACAAAACCTGCAGCAAAGACTGACCAAGAATTTAAGAAAAAACCTTTGGAAAATTAAGTTTCTGTCAAAAACAAGATAACATTACACAGGTGTCAAAGAAGCAACAAAACCAGACACAAGTAGCCACTGTGTAAGACAGATATAACCACTAAAGGAAACAAAGAACACTTAAATTTAGGGCAAGATAAGAATAACTAAGCAATACAGCAGGTTAAGCTTTATGTTTTGCACCCATTACTGGTCTCCAGTACCAAGGGTGAATGTCTAACATTATATGCTAAAGCTCTATTCTTTCAAAATTCACACACACACCCTCTTCACATATTGCAGCAGTAAAGCTTAAAAACTCTGGAAAGAAGGGAAGAAGCCTCTAGCTTTTGTAGTTGCAATACTGCACAGTATATGGAGCATTTCTAATCTGGGCAGTACGGTTTCAAGGGACCACATAAGGTTTTTACACTTTTTCTCAAGCAGAATATACAGAGAAACACTACCCAAAATGCACAGATGTGAAACAGCAAACTTTTTTGAAGAGTAGATGTTTGTTCACATTCCTAATAACTTTAGCCTTGTAGAGCCTCCTATCCCAGTCTCAGCAATATGAAATGCCCCTGTCATACAACCACAGAAACTCAAAAATCTCACTTATGTAGACAGAACAGCAATTTCACTGATGACACTGCCTACATACCTAGTTTGGAAAACTGTTTAAGCTCAAAGCCTGCTGTGCTGAAAGGAAAAATGGATGTGAAGTCTTTTAAGAAATAAGGCGGGGGGGGAGTTGGGGAAACAACCGAACAAAACCCCACACTGCCAACCACTCACGTTTGTGGTTCAAGCTACTAAAAAAGAAAAGGTTTGATTTCAAAGTTACTTTCCTAATATTAATTTTCCCATAGTTAAAATACCACTGCTCCTTCAAATTTCTAAAATTACCATATTGAAAACAGAAATAGATAATATGTGGACCTAATTTAAGATACTGACATTTTATTCTATGCAGGATGTTTATCGTCACAGAACTTGCCCTTTTTACTTGCTTTAGACACACTGCTAACTTTAAATGCCATAAGAACAGGCTTAGAGAGATACTGGGTCCCTAAGTCTGCATGCAGCAGAAATAGCAAACTTGTCCTTCAGGAAGATGTGCAAAACATATAACTATATATTTGTGTTCCAAATTTTCTGTCTCCAGTTTTTAAAATATTTTACTTGTAAATAGTTTATAAATACATGGACATGACAGATCCTTGCAAAGGCCAACAGAATGAAAAAATGTTCAAAAGAGTAGCACAGAAAGCAACTAAGCCCCTCAACTGTGTATCACTAGGTCACTGTTAAGTGGCTTTCAATATTGATCACTGTCTAGGTGACTCATTACAGCAAGGGTAACCAACAGATCCTTAACCTTTGAGCCATAAACAGGAACACAGAAATTGCGGCTCAAAGGACACTTGTTATCATCTCTGCAAACAACATAATAGCACAGAGCTGTAAAGTGCCCCAGTTTAGTGGCATACCTATCAGAAAGAACTGCATTAACTTTTTAAGGAAAACTTTAACACAGTTTAATTTAAATAGGGGAGGGTGCGGAGAACCAAACCCACACATGGCCACTTGCTCCAAAGTACAACCACCAACACAAGATTCAACCCCCCACAACAACTCACACAGTTCACACCTTGTTCCTTGTTGTGCTTACTTCTGTCAACAGGAGTAAGCTGTTAAGCTGCCTACCAGGGTTAAACCAATGCCAGTGAAGCAAGATAAAACTTCTAACAGACTATACCTTGTTTCCAATCTACTACTTTCCTGAAGTCCCAACTTTCCTGTCTAACATGTTCAATACATAAACAAAATGTGGTTGATCATTTTACAGGGACATGCATGAACAGAGACACACAAAATGATGCACAAGCATCCTCTAGAAGTGGATTTGGTCATCAACTGTGGTATTCTCACACTGAAGTGATGACCACAAACTTTAGTCCTTAAATGCCTCCTTTCCAAAGAATCCTGCAAGTTGTAAGACTACAGGAAAGTCATACCTGTAGTCATACCTTTAAGGAAAACCCATTATCCAAGACACTGTGTTCAACCTACTTAAAAACGAAGCCACATAAATCAAAGAAGAATATTCACGAGAGACCTGCAACAGTTAAATCTTTATAAGCTAAATTCCACTTCAACTTTGAAACAAAGTATTAACCTCTCTAAATCTGAATCTGAACAAAGTGGTTTTCACAGGTACTGCCTCAACTTTCACAAAAGGACAGGAGGGAGGGAGAAAAAAAAGATGGATATCTATAGCTCTACATAATAACTGGCCACCACCAGTTGATTCTAGTCAAAGAGCTACCTATCCACCCACTTCTACCTCATGTCAAACTGGAGGCAATGACGGCATCCAATCCAACTTGAGAGGAGCGATCTTATCAGTACTCAAATCAATCAAAACCAGCACCTCCTTTCAGCATCAAGTAGAAAGAGCTCGTTTCGCAGTCAGCACTCTGAAGATTTTTCTATGTCATTTCAACTCCTGATAACCTGTCAATAAAATAAAGTAACGTGGACTTTAATGTGGAATATTTCTTATTTACGTCCAAAGCAAGTTAATACTTTTCCCCTAACATTTCAAAGTACTGTTAAGAGGCATTTAAAAGGAACAGAAGGGCTCATGCAGATAGACGGTATGTATCAAAAACAGTGATGCAAAGTATTAAAGAATTAACGTATTACTCTTGAGGAAGAAGGAGGAAATCAGTCATATTGCTTAAAAAAAAAATAATAGGTATTTCCCATTTAAGGATTAATTAAAAATATTTGGATTAAGGATTCTGCATTATAAAACGATTTTTTTTGCGAGAGTTTTATGCCAATTTCTCAGCTTTTACATCACTCCAGTTTCACAACTTATATGAAAGGTGAGCATGTTCATTTAGCAACTCCAACCTCTTTTCTGAGAATCCAGGCACATACAAACGGTCCAAGTCAAACAAGCATGCAGCTGCCAAATTTATTGAAGAAGAAAAACAAAACACATCCAGCATTTTGCTTGAGTCCCTGATGAAAACTCTCCAAACTTAAGAGCTGCTGCTGGAAACAAACCGGAACCTTGATTCAGCTCAGTAGCTTTTAATGGATAGCTCACTCCTACCAAGCTGTGGCTACTGGGGCTGCTGCCGTCGCTGCCTCTCCGCTGTGACCAGCCCAGGTCCTGGGCTGTCAGAGCAGCTCCTCACCAGGTTTGATACTGGTATTTCTGCAGGCATCTCTTTCACCCCAAGCCTTGCTCTTGCCTTCATACGAAGAGTTAAAAAGGAGCCCCTGTTTGATCACGGTTATGCAATAAATAGTTTCTCTAGTATTTTACCGGGTCAAGAAGATTTACGCCAAGCTTTATACTGCTTCCTGTTACAAGTACTTAAAAAAAAAAAATGTGGTAGAGTCCCGCACTCCTACAATTTTCATTTTTTACAGCGTACTTCTGACCTGAGTTTGTATAACACGAGACAGAACGAGGAAGCAGATACAAATGCAAAATAAAATAATCTAAAAAAAGCCTTCCAAGAAAGCTGTGTGGTGCCACCAGGAGCAGGAGCACCGGCAGCGGCGCTGCCCGAACACACCGCGCACCAGCACCGACGGCCGCAAAACACGCCTGAAACTAACAGAAACGCAGGGGGCGCGGTGGGGTTTTTGGAAACCAGCAGCACCCGAGTCTACCTGCCGAGGAGGTGACCCCCGCCTTCGCCGCAAGCCCCGGACACCCTGACCGGCCTGGGGGCGCCGGCCCGGAGGGGGCCCACCCGCCACCGCCCGCTCCCCACGCTGCCGGACACGGGGCGCACGGGACACGCACCGGCGGGAGACACGCAGAGAGAGGAAAGCCCAACCGCCCCCGGACCCCGCCGCAGCTGCGCTGCCGCTGTCGCCGCCGTCCTTCCCCGCTGAAAGCCGAGCCGAGCCCCGGGAGGGAGCGAAGCGGCTGCCACCGCACCGCCCGCTGCCTTTCCTCTCACCTCCGCACGCTCCCCGGGTCCCGCCGGCCGCCCCGGCCCGCGACACATAGCGGGCGGGCCGGCGGGCACCATGCCCCGCCTCGCCCGGCGAGCTGCGGCCTCGACCGGCGCCTCGCTCCTCCCAGCGGCCGCCCCGGGCCCGGCCCAGCGCCTGCACAGCCTGGGGCCAGCCGCTGCCCGCCCCCCCAGCTGCGGGTGGGGGCCCGGGCGGCTCCCTGACAAGTACCTGAATGGCGGCGAGGAGCCCGGCGAGCCGGCCAGCGCCCACCTGCCCCCGAGGACAGGCAGGGCGAGCACCTGGCACAGGAGAGCTGGCCCCCATGGTGGCCTCCTGCGTGGCCTCCTTTGGGGCATCTCCCCGAGGTGTGAGCTAAGCCTGTTTTCTCTGGCATCAATCCACTTCCTTTAGCCACCACACCTGGTTTTAGTTCCCCTTCAGGCAGGGATCCCGGGGCGGACAAATTGACTTCAGGGCTGTGTGGACACCAGTTTTTCCTCAGGCTGTCTCTGGGGTTTGGGACAAGCCCTGACTCAGCTGATCTTGCAAAGCAGGAGAGCCCTGCAGCCAGCTCAGTGTGCCGGCTTTGCCGTGGCGCGGGGCTAACATCCATTTGGCAACTCGATGGGAGTGGAGATGTTTCATGCCTTCGGATAAGCAGACCCAACCCGTGCACCTTGGTGCATCCAGGATGTACCAGACATAACTGCACGTGCCCTGGGGACCTGTGTAGCACAAGTGAAACCAGTCCTTGGTGAATCTGGCACCCCACTCATGAAATGAGTACAGGGACCCTCACTTCTGCCTGGGATTTCCCAGGACAGATACGCGAGTGCCCTGTACCACCATTCCCATATTCCATTACCTGAATTTGCTCAACCTCTCTGTTTGGAGCAGAGCTTTGCTTGCTTACTGTCCATCATGTAAGTGGCTACTTTTTATCTGCTTTGGTCAGCTGTCCCTACTCCAGAGGCAAGCCACAAAGATGATCAGAGGGCTGGAGCACCTCCCGTACGAGGACAGGCTGAGAGAGTTGGGGTTGTTCAGCCTGAAGAAGACAAGGCTTCAGGGAGACCTTATAGCAGCCTTCCAGTACCTGAAGGGGGCCTACAGAAGAGATGGGGAGGCACTCTTTATCAGGGAGTGTAGTGACAGGACAAGGGGTAATGATTATAAGCTGAGAGATGGCAGATTTAGACTAGATATTAGGAAGAAATTTTTTCCTGTGAGGGTGGTGAGGCACTGGAACAGGTTGCCCAGAGAAGCTGTGGATGCCCCATCCCTGGAGGTGTTCAAGGCCAGGCTGGATGAGGCTTTGAGCAACCTGGTCTAGGGGAGGGTGTCCCTGCCTGTGGCAGGGGGGTTGGAACTTGATGATCTTTAAGGTCCTTTCCAACCCAAACCATTCTATGATTCTATGATTTCTATTCCTGTTGCTGTGTGTGCTTATAAGCCTTTGCAAACTCTCATGTCTATTTTAGCTGTGCTAACCTTTTTATCTGCTTTTGCCTCACCGTTTCTGAGTTAAGGGTAGTGTTAAGATGACTTTCTAAATTCAGGGAACTTCATAGGCCATAGCAATCTTAATAACAAAGATATTAGAGTACTCTAAGTGTTTATCTGTCCAATATTTTGTTCCACAATATCTAAATGATAACAGCAATGCTTCCAATTAAGCTGCACAAAGTTTGAAAGTTGGTGACACAGGGGTTTCAGAGAAAGAAGTGTCTCCCAGCAGCTAGCAATGACCAGGAAAGCTCTCCCCCAGGCAGTAAGGGAGTAGGCAGTGGACCAGAAACCCAGAAGTCTCAAGGAAGAGTAACAGCTATATATTGGAAGTGTATAATACTTTGAAAGTGTTGAAGAAGTGTCATTTGTAGAATCTGGCACACATCACTATTTCTATAATTCTGATATCTCATATCTGTCATAACCACACTTTCAAATTAAAAACCCAAAGCACTCTCTGCCACTCATTTTGGAGAAACTAATCACCGCGAACTAAAAGTACACTTCCAAAAGAACACACGCAAGCATCAGCACTGCCAAATTGTGATTCAGGATCAAAGTATGCATTTTTCTCAGGGCAGAGGATATTTCCTAGAATTTCCTAAGAGTGTTGTGAATGAATTGATCATGAAACATCTTGTAAGGCTCCAGTTAGAGAGGAGTCATTTTGTGAATTTCTTTTCTTGTTCTACTGTAGAGCTGTTTTCCCAAGTGAGTTTTACCAGCCAACCTGTTACCTCAATTACACAGTCAACTGTGTGAGCCTACCTAGGTGCTGAGTTCACACATAATTGGAAAAAGTCTGTCATTGCTTCCAACTGCTGGTCACTGGGGCATCTTTCAGGGCTCAGACCTCTGGGCTGATGCCAGGTTGCTGCTAGCGAGACTGCATTGTTCAGAAATCAGTCAGCACCAAGAAGCCAGACAGAGGTTTTTGTCTTTCAGTATCCTGGAGTAACTGGCCAGGGTGAACTTCAGAGCAACACAGCAAGTTGATCCAGCTGGCTGCGAAAGGTATGGCTCCTGACACATTGATCACTTATGATGACTACTATGTCATGCTAGTTAATTCAAAGGCAGTCTGGTAATTCCCTGAAGTTCTCCCCAAGTCTCTTTGGACTTGTAGTTTAATATAGGTTAATGTGGAAAGCAAGTAAGAAATACAAATTTATGCCAGAGAGCTTATTTATAATGAGTTCTTGCTACAGCTTGTTGCAGCACCAAAAGCTATAGGTCTCTGAAAACATGAACCAGTTCTGGGTCTCCTACAGTCTGCACAAACCTCTTTTAGCACAACACAAGACCTTGTGCCCACCAAGATCCTTATGCTAGAAAACCTTAAATCTGGGGGTGGTTAATTTTCTCGTCAGCCAACTCCAAAGTCCAAATGAAAATTGAGTAGCTCTATATCCTACTAGATCCCTTCCCTTAATGCGCTCTTATACAAAGCCCATTCTTCCTGGAGAGGACAGGATTCCAACTAAAACACACAGACACAAACATCACATTGCACTCATAATAGTGCTTTTAGTGTTACTCCTTCAAAAGCATGTCAGACCTATTTTGTACACATGGCAGTAGCCTGGAACATGTTTTCATGTATTGAGGCTTGTTCAGTCACACTGTCCGGCATTTGCACACAAAAGAGAGAGAGTTCATATTTCATCAGGTATACCTAATTTAATTGACATATTAAGTCAGTGAAAAATGTGAACATACCAGTTATCTCAAAAGACAGCTTTTGTAATTGGAATCTCCTTTAAAATAAACATAGATGTTTAATTTTTCTTCTAAAAAAACTAGATCTTTCGTCAGTTCTACATACTTCCATGTGCAACTGCAGCTTAAGTGGAGGTCTCTGCAGTTACATGGCTGCGACTGCAACACTTAACCAGGAATGCATGCTGGGAGTGCCTTTCTCCTCCTGTCCACCCAGAATCACTGTGGATTTCTTTACAGAATTCTTCTCTTCTGTCTTTTCAGTGACTCTTTTCCGTGCCTCCTAAGAGCAATGCTGACTGTTGTTCGGGATTCTTCTTTTTTTTTGCCTCCAGCACACAAAAGCTCTGTAGACTTCCAATGTAAATAAGCAGGTCCAAAACCCCACCTTTTTGGCTTTACCACATTAGTACCCAAGTAAATCAGCCATGCTTGTATTACCAACATTACCTGAATAGTTCTGGTTTGAACTGAAGCTGTTCTCAAGGCAGATCCTGGAATGGCTGCAAGGCTATTATTGGTCTCCTTAGGACTTCCTTGAGGTGGAGGCAGTATGTTGGCACTAACAATACTCATCAGAGCCAAAACAAGTGATGGCTTCACTAGCCAGTAGGTGAGTCATTGAAATGAAAATCAAGTTTCACAACTTGATATCTCTGCCTGACACACAGCCACCTCAAGATCTTATCCTGTTCTGTGGGTTAGAGCTCTTGGAGTCAGCAGAAGTGCAACTGCAGTGGCTGTAATTAATTTGCAGTGAGGTCTGTTAGATGGATGCAGCTGTTTATCCCTCATGTACAGCTAGCATAAATTTAAAATGTTCTTGTCTGTAATGACTGCAATCCGTCTTCTGTTATTATGGAGCAGCTCTCTAACTTCTGCTTTTGCAGTTTGCTATGTACAATGTGTGCTCAGAAATTATTCTTGAATATAGTACAATAAAGGGCAACATGCTGAAAAGGAACCTGGAACTGTGAGCAAAGGAATCCTAGATTTAACCTTCTTACCCAAGCAGAAAAGGACAGCTCTGGACAAAATCTACAATGGCTGCATGTCTATAGTCAGATTATACAGTGCTTTGCTAGAATACCACTAAAATTACGTGAACAAAAGCAACAAGTAAGATGGAGTAACAAAGTGGCCTGAGGAAAGCCATGCAAGAATATTCTTCTTTAAATTGCTAGGAGACAATAAAAACGATGTGCACAATTACAGCAGACTCTGAAATACGGTGACTGAAAAAGAAAGAATCTTTAGGAGCAGTAACTTGAAGTGGACCAAGCTTTGAAAAATAAACCTCTGTCTCAGGGGACCCTAGGGTAAGTTGGTGATGTGGCCCTGGGTCAGGAGGAAGGATTAGTTGCCTTTGAAGCACATAAAAGTGACTCTACTGCTGCTTTCTCCTACTGCCTGTGAAAGCTGTGGACTCAGAACAGCATGGGGCATAGGAAGCAAGATACTGATCTACTTTTGCTTGAGCTGTGACATTCCTTGCAGCAAAAAAGCAAGAAAATGAAAGTAGCAGGCATGTGGAAGATAATGCTCATGATAAAATAATTAATTATCTACAGCAATTGACTTCCTGTGTCTGGAACACGAACCCTTCACCTTTGGAGAATCATTTACTGTCTTTCACAGGGCTGAGCTCTAACTGGCTGGACAGGAATCATTGTGCTAAGTGCTACCTCAAATGCTTCCAGAGACTAGGCAGAATGCTTTGACGAGTATTTTGCCAAGCCATCAATTTTTCATCTGCTGTATACATGTTTAGGGTTCCTGTGTTGGCATGGTCATTGAGTTCTTGCAGAAGCTTTGATTTTCCTATTTTCTCACCTTGTTTTTGCTAAAGTGTCATAACAAATAAGCAGTACTGCCGTTGTTAGTAGTGTTTAATTGATTAGTCATCAGAAGCTTTGTGCACAAGCTGAAGAGTGATCTGATGCTAGCCTAATTGCAAGGAGATCTCAGGAAAAGCCCAAGTAATCTGGAGTGGTGAACACAGCTGGAATTACAACATGCTCCCTCACTCAAAAATTTGATACTCTTAGGCTGCTTGGGGAAAATGGCTAATAAGTTATGCTTTATTACTAGATTTTTATTTCTCTAATAATAATACCTACCCGCTATTCTTTAGTACATGTTGTAAAGATCAAAATACAGTTCTTGACACAGTGATTTTTCTTTGCAAGCACGGTATACCCACCCTACCATAAACCTGGGCTGCAAAAAGAGGAACCAAAGGCAAAGAGGAGGGGCAATAGATAGAGTCAGATTAGAAATAGGAAGTAAAAACTGGATTTCAGTCATCTAATTAGCAGTACATGTGGAGGGAAATTAACAAAAAGACTGCTGTGGCTATGTCATGCCATGGCTTTTGCTCAGTGTTGGCATATTATCACTAATTAAAATTGTTCCACCTTAAAAATGGACAGATTTAAAGCCTACAGGGCATATTTTCATAGCCATTCCTGCATATAAACAAAAGCTTACCTATGATAGAGGTCTCCCTGTGGCATCCCTGTCATCCATTGTAGCACACTGATCGGGACACACCTATTTTCTCAGTAGAGTTTTAGTCATCAGGAGCCTTCATAACACAGAACATTGCCCAGATGGTTTTGCTTCTTTCCTTTTCCTTCCGCATGTCCTTCAAATACAAACATTAGCTCAGACTTTATAAGAATAACCTTGCAATTCTCTCTCATCTTACTGCAGGGAGACCAACTCTTTACAGCACAACAGCTTCTCCTAAATCCTATCCTTGTCTTACAGCCCTCAGCAGAAAATAAAGCAGCCTCCAGCTTTCTTGCTGCCAAGGTGTCAGAGTGTCTCCCTGCCACACTCCTCTCCTTAGATTTTCCTACTTCCAACCGTACATCTCACATTCCTCCTTATAACCCTCCTTTCAGGGCAAGCTCTTCAGGACTTCCAGTTCTCAGGTCTCTCAGGCTTTCGCAAAGCCTGACTGGAGCTCTTAGGACAGAGTTAATCTCAGCAGATGATCCACCTGTGGTCAGCCAGAGTCAAAGAGAGCAGTCCTCTGACCTGCTCCTCTCTGTCTGCTTGAAAACTATCTATCTCAGCCACAGAGATCTATCTGAACTGTGGATGTCTACACTGGAGAAGGTGAATCCAGTCCCCAGACCTGCCTGAACAGCCTGCAGCGTGTCTAATACATTTTATGCATTGTTAATTAATTATTTATTTTATGATAAATTCCAGTGATTGGATCATGCTACAGAAGAGAAGGAAGACAATTTTCCTTGTGGGTTGCATTACATTTTGAACTAAGAATTTCTTGTTGCTTCTGAAAGTATCTGCAGTAGCTTTTTGTGTTCTCCATTGAATTTTTCCATTGCCTGAAGAGCTGGTGTTTGCCTGAGCCAAAAGAAAGCAAACAGTAATGTGGAATACAGAAGTAGTTTATGAGCTGGTTTTCTGTCACTGGAACATTTAAAAATTAGTTGGCAAATGCTGACAGTGGTGTTAAGCAATCCCAGCTCCCACGAGCATTCTGCCTTCTGCCTTGGAGACATTAATTCTGTGTGTTTTTATTGCTATAAAACACAACTGGACCACAGCTATAAATTGTAATTTTGGAGATGGCTGAAAAAAAAAACATAAAAAAAAAAAAACACACAACAGGAAAAAAATCCAATATTGTTATTTTCAACACCCACAGATAGCATTTCTGTTGAATTTCATTACAATTTATGAATTTTTCATATTGGCAGTCACTCAAGGACTTTCTTGTTATGAGAGTAGAAGAAAAAATATTGTGCATATGCTTTTGCCCAGCTAGTCACCTCTGTTCCCATGGTCCTTGCTTAACTGTGTTAGAAACTGACCTGTGGTATGAAAGTTACAGTAAAATACTGGTGCTGTGGTCATTGAGTTATTGGGCTACGGATAATATTTTGCTTGGATTTTGGTAACCAAAACCAGCTCTCCACCCACAGTATATACAGCTGCAGATGGCACAGTAAGCTGCTGTGTTCCAAAATAAATGAAGTTCATTTTGAAGTTCTTTGAATTCAAATGCTTTCCTTCTCTGGATTTCCATGTGCTCTTTTTGTCCTCTGTCTTTTCTTTAGATTGTATGTGGGTACCCACAGAGATGGGTAGTGTAGCAGTCACGGTCACAACCTGTGGGGGTTACCTGACCCATGGGTGTATAATGATGGTGACCGTGGGGTTCTCAGGATTCAGCAGTACACAGGAACGTAGAGGTTGGGCTTTCTGAGAATTTCTTTGTTACAAATTACTACAAAACTACTAGTAGTAAAACCAAATAAATCTAAATCTAAATAATATAAACATAAATAAATATAAATGTGAATATAAACATAAGTATAAGTATAAATATAAATATAAATATATGCCACTACAAAATTACCACTATGAAAGCAAATACGTATACATACAGGAGTAAAGCAAATATATGTATATTAAAATGTGACTTGCCCTCCCTGTAGCTGAAGCTTTTTTTTCTACAAGGTGTCAGGCACAGTAGAAGGTGATGGTGTAAGAAGGCTGTTGCTGGATCATGACTCCCAGCATCCTACCAGAGGAAACTGTTTCCTCTGAAACACCCAGACCTTTCTACTGTGAAGTGTAGAGCTTAAGTCAATGCTGCAGAAAGCAGCAGTTGGAGATTCAAGTGCTGGAACCCCCTTAATGATACAGCTTTCTGATTCTAGTGCCCCTTGCCTTTNTATATACAGCTGCAGATGGCACAGTAAGCTGCTGTGTTCCAAAATAAATGAAGTTCATTTTGAAGTTCTTTGAATTCAAATGCTTTCCTTCTCTGGATTTCCATGTGCTCTTTTTGTCCTCTGTCTTTTCTTTAGATTGTATGTGGGTACCCACAGAGATGGGTAGTGTAGCAGTCACGGTCACAACCTGTGGGGGTTACCTGACCCATGGGTGTATAATGATGGTGACCGTGGGGTTCTCAGGATTCAGCAGTACACAGGAACGTAGAGGTTGGGCTTTCTGAGAATTTCTTTGTTACAAATTACTACAAAACTACTAGTAGTAAAACCAAATAAATCTAAATCTAAATAATATAAACATAAATAAATATAAATGTGAATATAAACATAAGTATAAGTATAAATATAAATATAAATATATGCCACTACAAAATTACCACTATGAAAGCAAATACGTATACATACAGGAGTAAAGCAAATATATGTATATTAAAATGTGACTTGCCCTCCCTGTAGCTGAAGCTTTTTTTTCTACAAGGTGTCAGGCACAGTAGAAGGTGATGGTGTAAGAAGGCTGTTGCTGGATCATGACTCCCAGCATCCTACCAGAGGAAACTGTTTCCTCTGAAACACCCAGACCTTTCTACTGTGAAGTGTAGAGCTTAAGTCAATGCTGCAGAAAGCAGCAGTTGGAGATTCAAGTGCTGGAACCCCCTTAATGATACAGCTTTCTGATTCTAGTGCCCCTTGCCTTTTTAACAGAGTTTTACCATTAAATGTATTATTTATGATCACCATTTTTATAATATTGCATCTCAGTCATGTCTTGTCTCATTATGCAAGGCAATGGACAAACAGCTCTGATATACACTTTTGCCCAAAAGAGTGTGGAATACATGTAAAATTAAAGGATGTTACCAATAAATTTTTATATGGGAGGACAAAGATGGCAATAGCAATAAATGAGGACTCTATGGCCTTCCAAGGGAGAAAATTCAATTTGTTCTGAGCCCCTGTTCTGAGATGAATCTATTTATGTTTTGATAATTTTATTTCCCTAGAAACTTATTACTGTCCCAGCCTTTGTCTTAGACCTTCAAACTCACCAGAACTGGTTTTGTATAAAGATGATGAAAATTTGAGCAAGACCTGTGTGGTTTGGGGATAAGCAGAGACAGCCTTTTGAAAAAGATGGTATTATGGTGCTGAGTGAATGGTGAGAAAAGAGTTTGTATCAGCAGGGCGAAAGGAGTGGAAGGAAAGGATAGAACAGATTTCTGGGGCTACATCAAGAAGAAAGACTAAGAAAAGTGAAGTAACACATCATTATAAGGTATAGCAAGGTTGTGCTTGCAAGTAGAGAAAAGTTTCTTCATGATCCCCTGCAAAAAGAGCAACTAGTATTTTTAAGAATAAGTTTATGACAAATGTTTGAACGAATCTAATAGAAATCTGCCACTCAAATGTCATCGGGCTGCTGTGACAGGGAGGTGGAGCAGTACGAACAGCAGCTGCAGCCATGACTCAGAGGTTAACCACTGTTTTACATGTGAGTGGAGCTGGAGAGGGAGAAACGTGTCACTGAGCTCTGTTACTCTTTCCATTTCTTGTTCGCTTCAACCGAGCTCTCCGGATCTGGGGAGCAGGGTAATATTATTTGTCTCCATGAAGTATCAAAAAGCTGTTAAATAATCAGGGGGACCAAGTGGGAGCAAATATTGTTTGAGGAGGCCTGACCTTATTCACAGGATCCAAAGGAGCTTAAGGGAGCTCGTAATTGGTGGGGATTTGTTTGGGTGGTTTTTGTCTTTCCTTTTGCAAAGAAAGCTTGCAACAGCATGTAACCTCATAACCTCCAGTCAGCTAGTTGCTTTCTTTCATTCAACAATAATTGCTATGTTTTACTGCTATTATGAAATCAACTTTTGCTGATTTAACATTTTTTGCACAGCTCAGAAATTAATTCAGAGCCACCCCATTCACCATTGCTTACAGTAGCCTTGATGTTTCTCCAGTTCAAAGCAACTACACTGAGATAAGGAAGGTTCAGGCCTGTGAGAGTGAGTAATAAAACCAGTTTAAGAGAACAACAGAAGAAAATGGGTAAGCCACTTCAAGGCTTTTTCCTTTGGGGCATTCCCTAAAACTGGTGCTAAATCACTGTCTGAGAGGGTGCTAGAATAAACAATGTAGATGATCAGGATGCCTCATAGAAGAGGAGGCACAAAATCTGAATTAGGAACAACCATTTAACTCGTATCAAACTGGTGGTTTGAGCTGATGATAGTTTAAGCTATTAAACTGGTAATATAAACCTCTCATGAGTGCTAAGCATGGAGTTTGAAAGTGAATTAAAACAGACAAAGCATCTGTGCTTTTTTAATTCTTGTTTGGGGTGCATGAAAGAATTCAATTTACTGTAATGACTGGTTCCCTCTCACACTCTCTCTGGATCCACTGGGTCTCTGGAATCCCTTTGGAAGGCAGCAAAGATGATGCCAAGAGAGGCAGCACCTCTTCCATCCCTGGTGCAAATGGAAGAAGCAGATCTGAGCTCTGAATGCTCCCAGCCTCCCTTATGCTACCAGGTGATTAGTGAGCTTTACATCCTTCTGATTTCACGTAGGCAAGCTGGAAACAATAATTTTTCTTCATATGATTCAACAGTAAGTGTTGTTTTTATTTTCCCCTCCCCCCCTTAATTTCTGCAGTGTTTTTCCTGTGTTCCTCAGCAGTGTCGCAGGGAATGGTTTCAGAATGATGTTGTACTTGGAAGAAGGAGCAAATAAGGCAAAGGATACAAGGGAAAGGACAGAGCTAAAGGGAAGAAGTCAAATTTCTACTTTAGATAAGCTGTCTCCAACATAGATGTCATTGCAGAACAGACCTTGTCTCCATTTTTAGAAAGTGCACAGGTCCAGTGGCTTACAAACTTGGTATTTCACCTTGTTTCACTTAGCAAAAACTTCTCAAAGCTTGTTTATCTTTCTTCAAGAGCAGCTTTTCAAGGACATGTTTCAATTTACTGAAAACATTACATCCCTGACACATACTTTTATGCCGATTGGGTGAGCTTGCTTATTGATGCTCAAATGCAACTGGTGGGGAGAGGAAGAGTGTGGTTAGCAGGTTGTGCCCCACTCAGAGGAGGTCTCCTACCCCTCCAAGGGATTCTGTGCCCAGTAGCTTCCTGCCCTGGACTGTCCCATGAACTTTGCTGTATGTACCAGCCATTAACCCCAGAGATACAGTCATTAGGAAAGCTGTAGCAGAGAAGGGAAAAGAAAATGAACAAGCAGAGTGGCCTTGATAGACTTAGGCATAGGTTTAGGGCAGCTTTCAGAGACACCCTAAGGTGTGGAAGAAAATAGCCTGTAGCCCAGCTGGCCTTGGACAGAGCAGACACAGGCTGTCTCCTCACCTCCCTTGTGCTGGTATCTACAGCAGTTAGGACCAAGAATTTTCTAGGTTTTCTGGAAGGAGATGGAATCAATGACTTATGACGAAGATGTTGCAATAACGTAGCACTTCCTCTCTTATGGCACAGAAACTGAGCTCCCAGGGCATAGACAGAAATCAGATAAAACATCCTAAAAGAAAAATATTCAAAGACCTTTGCTGGTAACTGTTAGCAAATGTGTGAGATGAAATACACAAATCCACAAATGGCCAAACCCATATAGCACTTCACAGAAATGCAAGCTACCTGTCCCTGACAAAGACCCTGCTTCTATTCCTGGCCTTAAAGTAGTGTAGGCACCGTGTTTTTCTTCTTTAACTTCATTTTAGAAATTTCTGAACAGATTTGGTTGGCTTTCCTTTTTAAAAAACAAATTTCAATTACTATGGAACACAGAAAATCTCTGTCCAAAGGGATAATTTTAACAATATTAAAAAAGAGCTCACTGAGAAACTTACAGAGTTTCTATCAACCCCATCCATGACACTATCTATTAATTACTACTGCTGTTTTAACTCCCCTTCTGAAATCTAATGCCAGACAGTTATAACAGCTTGAAATAAAGCTGGCCAAAACATGGTCTATTTACAAATCAGTCGCATATGAAAAATTTTTAGGGTTTTCATATGTTTTCATTACAATGGCTACTTGGAAAACAGTTTTTGAAAAACAGCCTTTGAAAAGCATTCTTTGGAAAGCCTGCACTGAAGTAAGCTAGGCAGCAATTTTGTTGCTTAGCAGTTGTTTGATCTTGATAAGGCAAGTAGCTGAAGAAGCCCCTCACAGTGCTTTTGGGAACCTACACTTCTTGCAGTGTTAAAGTGGTCACTAGTTTTGTTTAGTAATAACTATTTCAAAGGAGATTGATTAGACTAAAAACATTGGTCTGCTGATTACAAACATTTTTTTGAAAACCTAGAAAAAAGCACACTACAGGGAAAACAGCTCCTTACTGTAAGAGTAATTTTGCATGCAGGTCACTAGAATAGTCTTTGAATTTCTCATTCAAGAGGTTTTCAGGGCGTAATGTCTGCTACATCAAATATAGGTCATAGTAGCAGTCAGTAAAGCACTACAACAGCTTAGATTGCAACTGGAACACTACTCAAAAGGTACCAGCACACTGTGCTTATACTTCTGTGGTTTGCCAGCCTTCCTGCCTCTCCCTGTAACATCCAATAAAGGAAGAACTGTAGAAGTCACAAAGAATAAAAGTAGCATCAGCACTTGCAGATGTTGCAAGTTTGTTTTCTGTTGAATAGGTGATTAATTTTTTTTTTCTGTTCCATACCTTCAGCTATATGATAATATGAGGCAGTCTGGGTCAAACAGGATGCCAACTCTCTATCTACAACAGATATATTAGTTCACATCTGCGCTCAACTCTGGGTCCACATATGTAATATAAATGTGACCCACACAAGGACTAGCAGCTGGGACCCATGAGCAGATGCTCCTTTCCATTCTTGAAGTCTTGAGTCTTGCGCATCTCCCTTTCTGAAAAGATGGACACCATCTGTAGTCCCTGAGTTTCATGCATCTCACCTTTGCTTGGCCTTTCCTAGTTTTTATTGTTTAGTTGATAATAAGTCTCTTGTTGTTAAGATGCCTGAAATACGTAAGTTCTACTGGCAGGTTTATGGTGTGCCCTTCTTTTCTTTGTCAGTGTTGTCAGTAGCTATAAAGAGCAAAAATTGCATTCAGCACAAGGTCTTGTCCTGACTGAATTTGCAGCGTGACCTCACTATGTTAAAAGAACTTGACTGCAAAGTCAGGGCTGAAAAAAAATGGTGACCACCAAAAAGAAATACATGTAAAACCAAATATTTTCTGAGATGGGCTTGAATAGAAGACAGGAAATAAGGCATGGGGATGCTCACTGAATTACCAGGGAGAAAATGTCCTGACCATATGATCATTAAAAGAGAGCACCTTATTTCTTCCCAATAAGTCCAAAGACTTCCTAGAAGGTGAAATAATATGTGAGTAAATAATTGTAATGCATGTAAAAAGAAAAAATGATAAGACTGCATAAGCAACTTCAAGCAAAAAAAAATTTGAATCTTTAATTTTGCAATCTTGATGATGTTAATCTTGACAATATTCTGAGAACAAATGCCCAGCTAGACCATATCAGAATGTCCCATATGGCCCAGCACTCTGTCTCCAGCAAAGACCATGGAACATCATGCAAATCTGGCCACTAGCTACAGTCCATTATAACCTCACATCCAGGATTTCTGGGAGCTGTTGGCAATTGCTCTCCCTCATACTACCCATCTCCTCCCTTCCTCCTGACTCTCATTTGGAAAAAACACAAGCATGTTGCCCTTCTTCTGGGATCACCCCACTCCCAGCGCCATGGCAAATGGGTGCCTGCCCATGGGTGGGGTGCTACCCCCACTGCCCACCTTCCTCTGCTGGGCTTCATTGAGGCTCTGAGTTTCTCTGTTGATGCAGGAAGGAGAACTGGCAAAGGAGGATCCCAGACACACCACTGCCAGTGGCCCTTTGCACCCAGGAGTCCCCTCGCTCTGGGCACTGTCCAGGTGATGGGATCAGCATGAGCAGGCCAGCTTAGCTGACACTACCTCTACTAACCTCCTCCTTCAAACAACATCTTCACCATGACTCCCTGTATTCTCACCCACTCCCAGTTTCCTCTTTTCTAGTTCTTACACCCATTTCATCTCCCACTCCCTGTATACCCATCTCCTGTGAATCTCCCCCCCCGTTGTTTCTTTCTTCCTGCAAAAGTGGCTAATACCAGTCTCCCTGTCTAGACAATCTCTCTTTCTTTCAAAAACTTATCTTTATCAAGTTCTCTTTCCTACCCACTTTACCTATTTTCTGATATTCCTTCAAGCTGCTCACCAGAGTATGAACCACTTGCTCCTAATCTAACTTTAATGGGAGTTAGTCCACTTCTCATTCTTGCTCCCCATGTCCAGCCTGCCCCAGCTCTCCCACTCCCCAGTCATGTTCCTCAACCTCTTCTCTGAGATTCATCACACGCTTCCTTTCTCAAGTCTGTTCTTTCCCTCTGGCCCAGGTGTTGTCCCCTGTGCACTTGAGGAGATGGATTCTTGCTGCCTGCTTGCCAGGAGCAGGATGGGCATGGACAGTCAAGGAGAGGCATGTTTCCCTGTCTTCAGTAGTGTCCAGTTTCATTGTAGGGCAGTCAAGTAAATACAGGGAATGTCCAATTTTCTTCCTAGACTGGAGGGCCCTATTGCTCTGCAGACTTGTTCTGTCTGCTCAGCACTAACAGCTGCAAAGCATTGGAGAGTGTTCATTAAGGCTGAAATCTTCAGAGTTGTAGGTTTCTAAACCTCAAAAGACTCTCCTGAACTCTGTATTGTGGAATTTTACGTTTTCTATAAAAGCAGGAATTTGACATTTAACATATGACATCATCTCACTGTGTTTCTCAAATACACTGCAGAAATGAGCTATCAACACTGAATATTTTATGGTATTTTAGTTTCAAATTTCCTGATTTCTGATAATGATGAAAGCAAATGGTGCTAGATTAAACAAATTAAAAAGGAGAATGGGAAGCCAAACCTGATGTAACAAAGAAGAGGGGAAAAGGAGTATTTGAACTCATAAAGAATTGAAGATATGAGTGGACAAATGTGATGTGTGTATAGCTTTATCAGAGAAGCAAAATAAAACATAGAAGAGAAATAAGCAAGAATAGACAGAAACAAAAAAAAATGTCTAAAGAAGTTACAGAAAATGGTGTCATTGTAAAAAAAAAGATTTAAAATTTTATGTAAGTTAGCAGCCGAACATTTAAAAGACAGAGAAAAGGAATTTTATTTTAAAATTATAAAAAGAAAAGGGGAATTAACTGGGGTAAAGAGGAAAAAAAAACAGAACAGAAGGAAGGTGTGGCTACAAAAGGAACATTAATGATTCTGGAGTGTGTCAAAGTATTGCCGTGAAGTACGCCAGTTATAACTTTCTGAGAAGCCACCAAAGGATGTGCTTGAAGAGGAAGTGAAGCATGTGCCTTTGTGGTTAGCTGACCCAATTAGTGATGGAAATTGACCTGATTTAGTAAGCAGGAGACATACTTTTATAAACCACTGTCTTAAATATAATAAGTATTATACCCATTTTAACAACATAGCTGTGATTTCTTTGATGCTTGATTGTGCTTTGTATTGAAGATGGCTTGCTGGAGCATTTTTCTTATATATAGTGCTAAGCAAGCCAGTATTTTTGAATAAGTGCTTATTTCACAAAGTCTTTATTAAAAATAGTAGACTGTCTTTCATTAAGTTAAACACTTTGTGAAGTCCTTTGACTTAATTTGATCAGATTCATTGTTCATTTTGGGTAGGTCAATCTTGAGTAAACAGTTGAGCCAATTTCAAATGCAAATGGTTTTTTACCTTAATTCTACAAGAAATAGCCGTGAATGACATCACTTAGCCTGAACCCAGGAGAGCAAAAGCCCACTCAAAAAGATTCAAAAGCTATTCCTTTGTATACCAGTGAGCATAAGGTCAAAGTTTCATAGTTAGAATATAAACTATGACGGTCATTTTAATCTAGAATTTCTTCCAGAATTACAGCAAAACACATTAGACAATACTTTTAGGCCATTGAATTACATCATTTCTGTACAATATAAAATCCAGCTGTTCAACAAAGAAGGATTTTGTCCAGGCTATAATAAGCACTACTTAAATCATGCAGTGATATCGTCAGTACTCAACTGGTTTAGACTAATCCTTCAAATGTGCTTGAAGTGTCTGTCATCACCCCATCCCTTATGCATCCTTTTCCTTCCCCATCTTATTTTTTTCCTCTCTCTTTCATGCCTTAGAGTTTATTAACCCATGGATAACTTGTTATTTAGAAATACTTATAAATCCTTTAGAAGTTGGAAACTGTCATTCACAATGTTCATTCAATTGAGTGTATCAAATTATGAGCGGCTAAGATTGTTTTCAAGTTTCTTAAGGTGGTGTTGACTGTACCTCTTTGCGTTTTCCATTACTTCCATGCAATTGGAAAAATATATAACAATAAAGGGATGTGCTAGAGATTCCTGTTTTATCTCCTTGTTTCATGTGTGGCGGGGAAAAAAGAAGATGCTGCCAAACCATCTTCCTCTGTCTTTAAGTTCTGCATATTTTTAGATTTGAACAATAGCATTCAGCTTAAGAGCAATTCCCTAGCTGCCTAAAAAATTGCCAGTGTGCCTAAATATTTGCCAAATTCTCACAACATTCACATCCCTAACAGGCATTTCTTTAGTGCTCTTAGAGCTTCAGAATTGGGAAGGTGGCTCAGCACTCCTTGTCCCCTCATGCTCCACAGTTCTGCTTTCATGAGGGGGCCTGGAGGTGCCCCCAAGCTGCCAGCTGAGTGGCACTCCCAGGCATGTCTTCACTCCTTGGTGCTGCTGCCTCTGTCAGAACAGGCATCAGCTCACCCTTCCCCATAACATACCTCAGCCTTGTGAGAGAAACAGAGGCCACCTACAAAATACCTGATCTAATTGGTGAGAATATCTGCCCCTCCTAGCGGGTGTGTGTATACATACCCTAAGAAGCCAAGCAAAAATCTCTGCTGTGCCTTGATAGCCCAAAACCAGTAAAACTAACCACACCTAGACTGGCGAATAGGTCATTGTATCCTTCCTGAAGGCTAGCTACAAAGGATGAGCTTACTGTACATGAGAGAGGTGCAGATTGCACTCTGTGTTGCTCCAGGTTGATGCTGGTGTAATTAATGGAGTTTGGGAGTAGGTCTACTATGTAGCACAGAGCACAAATTCTTTATAGATGCAAAAACTTTTCTACATCTCTACTTGGGAGTTACAGCTTTTTCCCGCCAAAGGAGCATCATGTCACAGGCTTCAAACCTGCATTTCTTATCTTTTGCCATGTTCTTGCCCTACCCTTTTATCTTTTCTGCCACAAGAAAATGCAGCTTTCACAACAAAATTGAAAACTACCCCATAGATCTGCATCCCTGTGACTGTTCACTCAACTCCTGCGCAGATTTTGGCTAACACACAGTTCATGCTAAGGCCTGATGTATGCCAGGAGTAGCACCACTAGGTAAAAGTGAGGGCAACACTTAGGCAGGACAGGGTGGCCAGGAAGGGCTAGAGGCTATTATGCAGCCACGATCACCTGCAGCTTGCTGTCTCCTGCAGCCATCATCCTTGCATACAGATTGTTCAGCAGTTTCTTCATAGTCCAATAATTCATGGAAACTGTATAGAACAGTCTTCAGGCTGGAAGGTATAAATACATCAGCTTACCCCAAGAAAGCTTTTGAAGTAGATCCAACAGCAGCTGGACTGCTGAGGCTTTTGTGCTTCCCAGTGTGACACAGGGGACATCCATGGTGTGACGGAGGAGGAAGGATGAGCACTCTCACCATTGGCTTGGTAACTGTTTTGCTCATAGATGCATGAGTTACAAGTTGTGAGTTATGAATTAGAGAACTTGTGAGTTAGAAACATCATAAATTAAGTGATGAATAAGTGAATTCACATGGTAGAGTAGTATGCACAAAGAGGAATGAGATATGTTTGTTGGGTTTCTTTCCTGATGCTTGTAAAGTTTGATTTACAGAGTATGTTGTCCTGTATATTTGAGAGATCCAGATGGATGGTGACAATCCCCAGTTATCTCAGCACAAATAAATGAGTGGGCAAGAGAACAGGTTGTCTGAGGTCTCTCTCCATGTGGCCTAACTAAACTCCAAAGGGTGTCCTCAAAAGGGTGTCCTCAGCTTCACTTCTCACTGGGAAAAGTCCCTAGCCTGGGCTAGTCCCTATACCACAGCAGGGATTTCCTAGAAGCATGCTAGCTGGCACAAGCCCTAAGTGTGCCAGTGACTATGCAGGTAAAAGAGACAGTCGTGGGACAGGGCTTGTGCCTCTGCCATGAACCACTTTTATTCAGGAGCACATATATAGGCTCCCTCTCTCAAAAGGGATTTTTGAACACCACAAGATAACCTTTCAAACAAAGGCTTTTACCTGAAATTCCTCCATATACAACAGAATAAAAAATAAAGAGCAATAGGCATGTACTGAGTTTTTAAGATGTTTCTGGTTTTCTTTTTGAAGTTTTTTGATGCATGGCCAAAGGACTTTGAGAGGCTGATAAGCCATAGCACCTGAAGCTATGGCCGTGCCCTTATCAGTATGAGCAGCATTTACACTCTGTTGTGCCAGGTAACAAACAGAAAAAATGAAGTAAGCAACACAATTCAAAATAATAACCCCTGTGTGTTTCTTGCAGGCTGGTAATGAACCAGGAGTCAGGTCACTCTGCAGTCTGTTTAAAAATGGAGAGGGAAGGGAGTAATTTGGTTTAATATGAAAAATGTCAGGAAGTGATAAAACCCCTGACATCCTCCTCATCCCCTGCCAAGAGCTTCATACATCTTAAACAAGCACACACAGAGCATGAAAAAGACTTCCTTGTTTGTAATTCTTCAATAGGAGGAATTTGAAAAAAAATAATTGTAGAATCATAGAATCATAAAACGGTTTGGGTTGGAAGGGACCTTAAAGATCACTGAGTTCCAACCCCCCTGCCATGGGCAGGGACACGTTCTGCTAGACCAGGTTGCTCAAAGCCTCAGTCATTTCAGTTCTGAGCAATACACCAGATACTTTTGCTCTTCATGTGACATAATCTAATTCCCATGTAAGCTGATTTCTTCCTCATTAAAATTGTGGGAAAAAAAACCCCAAACAACAAAAAAAAGCAAAAAAAAAACAACCCCACAAAACTCAAAACAAAAACTAATAAGCCCNGACTGACTTGAGTTACTTCTTGTGATCAACATGCTAAATGAAAGTTCTCATTCTGAATCATCTCAACAGAAGAATAGTCTGGAGGCTAAAGTCAGAAATAAATAATTTATGGTCATCTTTTTTTACTTCTCTGTTTAAAACACAGAGATAATAATGAAATCCTGTACATTGACCATGTGAACCATGGGGTTATATTGTGTAAGGGATGGCATCATCTCATCTGAAATAGCGTCTGCTTTTAATTGCATCCCTGTACATAGCTATGAATTTTAAGTTGTCTTCTTTTAAAATTTATTTCAACATTTTGAAAAGAAACTTCTATTAATGAAGAGCTAATACAAATTACATTATAAATGAACAGATAGAACAGGAATTATTGCATGTACTGGACAAAGTCATGAACCATTCACGTGTTTTTCTTGTTGAGTCTTAAAAATCTGAAGACTTCAGTGCAATAAGCTTTTCCTAAAAAATCTTTCAGCGATCAGTGTCCTGCTGATCAGAAACAGAACCTCACCCTTGTAAAACAGCTTATTCACTGTGATTTTTTCTACATTTTTGCTTTGGTTTTGCCTTTCACTCTTTTAATTGGGATTTATGTGATACACCATAACTGCAATCAGACTTCAGTTCCAGTTCATTGCTTACAGTGCACTACTGTGAAGATTTGTTGAGTATTCATTGAAAAACATCTTTATAGCAATTTTAGAATTTTAGAAAGGTAGATAACATGAATGTCATGCAAGAAGGTTTAAAGTTAAATTGATGGTATTCCCAAGAGGAAATGTCAGGTGTGACCAGTGCTCAGGACTCCCAAAATGTAGAGTGTATGGTTTCTATCTGTCTTCGTTTTAAAATCAGACAAAAAGGATGGCTTGGGACATTTCTTGGCTAGGAAAGTCCTTTTGGAAAGGGTTCAAGCATCTCCAGGGCATCCCCCCATAAAAATGTGCACTATTTCTACACAGCCTGAGCTCAGGCTGAGTTCAAAGTGCTCATAAGATGCAAGAATGACGTTTGCATCTCCTCTGAGTCTGGTGTATTCCCAAGAGCCCTCATCCAGCCATAGTGTAAACTCAGCTACCTACTGCCACAGCCAAACTCCCCTGCGTTAAGTGCAGTAGTTCTGTGTAAAACTTTACAGGCTAAGCCAGAAATACCATTTTCCCAAGAACAAAATTATTCCAGTGTCTTTCAAAGACTCCGAGTTCCAGTCCATCTGTTGATTTGAACATTGCAAAGTAAGCCGTCTCTCTCTAATTAGATGTATTTTTAACAAAAGCTTATAATACATAAACAGGAACTATAGCAATAATACAGGTTTTAAGATACAGCTTTCATATTGAACTGTATATTTTAAAATAACCTAGGAAAGATTTGAAGAGGAAAAACATATCAGATCACTTTAAGCACTTTTTTTTTAAATATGCCCCATTTATTCCATTTCCTGTGACACTGTGTTTCAAACTTATTAGGACTTTCCTTGCTAAAGGTTAAAAATAACTCAAGGTGTTGACAAGACTCTTCTGACTACACAGGGGAGAGAGAATCTCTGAAAGAGCGTGGGCAGGTAGGCAGCCTACTGGCATTTGTAAGAAAACAGTAACCTCAAGAAGTGGAAGTACAGAGCATACCGTCGCTTCAGGACTTGGAGCGCTTGCATCTCTGCCCCCACGCCTGTGAATCCAGGTGAAGTGAAGAACCCACAAAGCCCTAGACCAAAACCCTATTGAAAATTATCAGAGAATTCCATGGGGCGCTTTGCTTTTTCATTTTGCAGCACTCCATCTCATTTGTTTTCTTTCATATCTAACTACATTTTGTACTTCTGACTTCATCCAAAGGTTCAGTGGTTTCCTTCTGAAAACACTGGGGCATCATTCAGCAAAAAGGAGCCCTTGCCGCTTTGCCATGCCCGCAGATTCCTTAGAGCCTCCTTAGAGCATGCAAGGGTTTTGCTCACAGAAGCCCCCACTGAAGAAGAGAGTGAACAAGAAATATTTTTATGATATGTGCAGCTTCTTTCCTTTCTTAATTTAACCTTTGAACAGGTTTTTCTGTCTTCCTAGCTAAAACCTCACGGTTTTAGTCTCTCCCTTCTCCAGACTTTGTTCACTGTTGTGATTTCAAGTTTCCTGTCGTACAGCATGTGCTTGAAGTTCTCTGGTTATTCATCCTTGGAGCTCTTCCACCCTCTTTCACAATCCTGGTTCTGCAGTGTATGAACTGCACAGGAAAATATACTCACAGCCTACATGGTGGAAGTGCTCAGTGCTTAGGAGTCCTTAAGACCTCTCTTTTTTCTGCCTCCAGTTGCAGCAGGATATACACACTTGCAAGAGCATCATAACATCCCTCCCACGTTCTGTTAGCAACACATGCCCTCAAATCCATGTCCGCTGAATGTCCCTGTGGTCACAACAACTCTGACCCCTGCCTGCTGTCCACCCCACCTTCCCCCTCCCGCTGTCTACCCCAAGCCTGGAAGCCCCGCTGAATGTCAGGATCTGGGATTGAACCTTGTCTCTTTCTGTAGCTCTTGTGTTTTACCCAGTTTCGGCAGATCTTGACCAGTTTTGGCAGATCTTGAGCACAGGAAGACTACTTTCTGCTGTCCCACAGCTGTGTGCCCTGCGTTATGGCTCTGAAGAAGAAGAAGAAGAAGAAGAAGAAGAAGAAGAAGAAGAAGAAGAAGAAGAAGAAGAAGAAGAAGAAGACGACGACAGAGAGGCTGACTCTTAAAAGAGCTCTGCAGGAAAATGTAGCAAACGCTAGAGTCATGCTTTCAACTGTATGGTCCTATGCCACACAGTGTGCAGAAACTGGAACACAAGCATCAAGGCATAAAATATGTGGGAACAGCCCATGGAACTCAGGCTGTTAAGAAGCAACCGCAAAATCTATGCAGGTAACAAGGTGGAAACATCTGTCTGGAAAGGTCAGCTGTCAGACTTAGGAATGTTTGATGTCTACAGGCCTCTGTACAGATTTTCTTAGACAAACAGATAGACTCAGTACCACTTCTCTAATGTATCTCCCTGACAGATGTTGGGTCTATAAAAACAGAAGATAGTAAGCCAGGTTAACAGTGCTGTCTGGACCCACTGGTTCCTGCAAAAGATACACTCTCCATCTTCTGCAGGAAATGCCAACAGCTCTTAGGATGCCAAATCCTACTGGGTTAAGGCAGACTGTTTGTTCTGCCTTTTCCTTGTTCTGCAGCCAGTTCCTGGTGACTCTGACAACAGTTCCAGTGCTGTAGACATTCTAGTTTTCTGCTTTCAACAAAATACTACTAGATGACAACCTGTGTTTTTGTGCCTGCTGTTCCACAACACAGCATTGTTGGGCAGTCTCATTTCACAGGTTTGCAAACGATGCTTTCCTGTTTTGAAGCAATTTTCTGTGAGCCCACTGGATAAAAACAGTGATCAGTAGCCATGACCAGTCTGAAGCTCTGCTGTCCTGCAAACTGTTCAAACATGAACATCAAACTTCAGCTAACTGTTAAGAAGTTATATAGCAGATACACTGCATATAATTAAATTAAATCTGGAATGCACAACCACTTTTAATCTATATTTTAAGAATAAATCTAATAAACTATCTAACAAAACTCAGTGAAAGAGGACTTGGAGCTGTGAGTAAGAACAGTTCCCTACACTAAGCACTCTGTGGTGAAGAAGAATGACTTTATTAACAAAACATGAACAAACAGAGATGCATCAAAGATATCTGAGTCCATCATCAATCTCTTCCCCAGATAGAGACAACCCACAGGATGCTGATTTCTGGTTAACCAAGTAGGTCAAAAAAGCAACACAAGTAAGAGATTGTACAGGTCATTTTAGGAATTTCAAGAGATAAAGTGATCTTAAGTCACCCCAAACTGGAATGGAAAATGGAACTGGAAGCCCCATGAGGTGGTTCAAACACTACAGTCATTCAGTGCTGCATATTCCCATGAGGATGGCAGCATTTCTTTCTGCACATAGCTTTTGTAATGCTAAATTTTATAAGGTAAAGATATTACAGTAATGGGACCACATAAGCCACAGAGGAAAGAAAAAAAAAAAAAAAAAGATTTGTTGAATCAGAAACTCTTTTGTGCAATGTGGCAACGAGAGCACATCATAGCCCAAAGCATTTGAAGTTTCCTGAGCAATGTGTCCTGACTCTTGTGGGGAAGACCACAATTTACAAAAATTATTTTAAACCTTCCTTTCAATCATGTTTGTTGTACCTCTGCATCCCGTTACCATTTTGCATTGGTTTTGTAGACTCCTATAGCTTAACTTGTTTCTAGTCCTGAGATCTCAGCACCTGAGAGCTGAGTGGGTCCCTGTGGTCTAGCTGCAGGCCTCAGCCATGCTTTGAACCCATGCTCAGGAGACACCTCAGTATATGGTAGAACCCCCCTGTGCATTGTTTTCTGTGGAAAGAAGATCTCACTTTGAGAGTTAAAACTATATCCTTCCCCTATTTGGATTCACAATATGAATGCCTAGAAATCCAGAACTAAAGGGAGTGACAGAGCACATGCATCCTATGAGTTTAGAGAGAGGCTGAAAAGGTTAGTCAATGAAGAGTTCGGGTATTTGTCCAAATGGGGGTTATTATACTACGTGAAGTAGTTCACACTTTCACCCTTACAGTAGATAACTTGGTGGAGACTGAGAATCAAAATACAAAGTTTTAATTGTTTTAACTCATACCCACATGGGACCGTTCTGTGCATTTTAATAACACAGCTGCAAGGTTATGCTACAACGACAATTTAAACACAGTAGTGTGCTTACAGTTAAAGGAAAACAGAGTAAATCTGAGCTGACAGAAGGTGGGCTATGTGAACTCACACAGACCTGCAGCTCCGGGCTATCCAGAGCACAACTTGGGGTTTAAAATGCTGCAGTTAACATTAAATCTTTCCCATAACATGGTTTCTGTAACACCTGTGGGTCAGTCTGTCCAACATCTATGAAAGACCACAGGTTTTTTGTATCTTTTGCTCACTAGGGTTCTGTTTCTAATTTCAGAAACAAGAATTGACTCATTTCTTGTTTGGTTTTCACTGTGCGGATGTTCAAAAACCCCATTAAGAGCTTCCATGTGTTTGTTCAGGGTGATAATCTTAGCAAAGGACCTGGTCACCAGCTGTTATTACTTGGCAGCGATAATTTTACACCAACAGATATTGGGGGTATATCTGGTATCATTCTCACTGTATATTTATCAGTTATTCATACCTCAGTATGGCAGTCCATCTTTAGTCCTCCTTTCCCCATTCACAAGTCACACACATTTATTTAATCCAATTAGCTGTATATTCCTGTTACAGTGCCTTCAGCGATAAGAAATCACTGGAGAATATAAATTCAATTGTATATCTATCTTTACAGCCTGCAGAGCTCAACCCAAATCTATGATGCAGAGGAGAATTCTACTGTCTTCTAACAGCTCCTAACCAGGAGTCAGAAGATATCATAAAAAGCTTGTCAGCTTGGAAACACTCACAAAAATGTCAAATGTTTGACTAAAGTTACCTAAAGCAAAGATCATTTTATCACAGGCAGAATAGGATCTATATCTTCATTGTTTCTTTCTTGCATGACAGGTCTAACTTCCAGTGAAGAATGTGGAGCTGTGGCTGGTCCTTTAGAATAAGTTAATGACCAAATCCATGACAAAAGCCCTTTCACCTGATAAAGATTAAAATGCCCCATGCACAAACTTGTACAGTCCAGATACTGAATGAAGCATGCAGGCAGCACGCTGTCTCACATTTGTGATGCCTAAAAATTATTGCCATGTTTGGGGAAGAGCCAAAGCAGAAGAGTCTGGATGATAATCCCTTCATTATGCTACATCATTTACTGTTTGTATCCTGTAGGAGATCCAAACAGGAAACAGCCCGCTGTGTCTCTAAGGAGCCTCAGAAGACAACAGAGCATATGAGTTGTTATGTTATGATAACCAGGAAGCAGCACATTATGTTGTTTAACCTCATTCTCTTACTTGTCCACTGAATATCTGAGCAAGACTCTGTTTTAAGCACAGACCCATGGCATTAATATTTAATGTAGATTTCAACCCTTTTCATATCTTCTGTTCACTGTGCTGCCTTCCCACTTTTGTTTATGTTGATATGCACAGATAGGGCACTATCTGTTCTCATGCTGATTCTGTATCTGTTTGTAGTGAAGCTAATCCTCATTTTTTTCCAGCAGTCACTGATTAAATCATTGACCTGCATTTGTTCTGTATGGTAACTTATGGGTTAACAAAATAGAACCATTTAAAAACTTTCACTTGGCAGAAGAACAGACATATAAGGCCAAATCTAGTGGCCATAAAGTCCCTTAGACAATCTCTTGTCTCTGACTACGGCCACCTGCAGGTACCTGCAAAAATATTAGCTTGAACAAGGTTGATGAGAGTTTGTCTGTATTTGTTATACACTTCTATTTTCCAGTAATAGCATTTCAGGCATCCCATCAGCAAAAGGTCATGCCCATATTCAGTAGTTGCTAATTAACTTTCCCTCCATAGCTCTGGCTAGTCCCTTTTTAAACTTACCTTTCTTGCCTCCCTGACATCCCATGGAAATAACTTGCACATTAACCACTTAACACTAACCACACGCTGTGATTAAAAAAGAACACTCCGCTCCTTTTTCTTAATCTGTCACTCAATAATTTAGCTAGGCACCCTTCTCTCTGATTATGTGAGAAAGAATGAATATGTCTTTTCCTGCTCACTTTCTCCACTGCCGTTCATAACTCAGAGGATCCCTCCTTGCTGCTATATTTTGTCAGTGATGGGGGAATGAGAACTATACCCTCTTTCCAAGATGCTGATGCACCTGCTTTGATAAAACCAGCTAACAGTATTCAATGTACCTAACCCTGCATTGTATCTTGACCTTTTTAGTGCTGTTCTCCATTTCTTTCCTAACAATATGTCATGGTTTTTGAACCCCTGGCTAGATAAGAGCCCAAGAGACCAAGATGACCCTGCGAGAGGGGAAACCCAAATGGAGACAAGACAGAGCAAGAGAGAGGGATGACTTGGAAAAAGAGATGACTCAGAGCAAGAGAGAGCACTTCCAGACAGATCCTCATCTATTTACTGAGCATGATGTGCATGATATGGAACAGACCATTGGCCAGTTTGGGTCTAAAGCCTAAACCTCAGGTCGAATCTTAAGCTAGCAACCGGGGCTGTGCTCCCTCCAAGCTTCAGCTGCAGACACTGGCACAGCAGAGCAGCTGAAAAGTCCTTGACTGTCCTGGCAGCAACTATAAACATCAGTATGTTATCAGCCTTCTCCTCAGCACAAATCCAAAACACAACCTCACACTAGCTACTATGAAGAACATTAACTCTTTCCCAACTCAAACCAGGACACAATACCAGATAGCCCACCTGACAGACTGCTGCTCATCACTGAGCTGATGCTTCCAGAGAACTAGTCACAGGCAACTGATGAAGAGCCAGCTGTTGGTACAGCTAATACTGTTTTTCCACAGGCACAAAAAGGCTTTGTATTTTTCTACACTAAATTTAAATCTCTCATTTTATCAGAAGATTTAATAAGACCCTTCCATAGCTCTTGCAGCATATTTTGCTGTATTTGACTACCCTAAATAATTCTGTAGCACACACAATGTCTGTCGCCTCTCTCTTGTTGAGAACAATAAGTTTAAAGTCCCAAATTCCAGCACAGATGTCAGTAGGATCCCCCTGAGAGCTCTCCTGGCAGGTTAGCAGCATAAGTCAGTGTGATACGCCATCATTTTTTTACCTAACAGCACTCAAAGGAAACTGTGGGCTAAAGTACTCCTATCAACAGTGGGAGGGAAAGAGGATGCCAGTCTCTTGTCTCCCATGCAGGAGTCTGGTGCTATCATTCAAGTAGAAGAAAAGTGGTTCCAGGCTAGAAGTGATAGGACTTTGCAGCTTGTCTCAGGTTCAGATGGAGATCAACCCACTGTTACTCTGCAGATGATGGACGAAATTCTTGCTAAACAGANCAGGACACAATACCAGATAGCCCACCTGACAGACTGCTGCTCATCACTGAGCTGATGCTTCCAGAGAACTAGTCACAGGCAACTGATGAAGAGCCAGCTGTTGGTACAGCTAATACTGTTTTTCCACAGGCACAAAAAGGCTTTGTATTTTTCTACACTAAATTTAAATCTCTCATTTTATCAGAAGATTTAATAAGACCCTTCCATAGCTCTTGCAGCATATTTTGCTGTATTTGACTACCCTAAATAATTCTGTAGCACACACAATGTCTGTCGCCTCTCTCTTGTTGAGAACAACAAGTTTAAAGTCCCAAATCCCAGCACAGATGTCAGTAGGATCCCCCTGAGAGCTCTCCTGGCAGGTTAGCAGCACCAGTAACCTGAACCAGCATAAGTCAGTGTGGTACGCCATCATTTTTTTACCTAACAGTACTCAAAGGAAACTGCGGACTAAAGTACTCCTATCAACAGTGGGAGGGAAAGAGGATGCCAGTCTCTTGTCTCCCATGTAGGAGTCTGGTGCTATCATTCAAGTAGAAGAAAAGTGGTTCCAGGCTAGAAGTGATAGGACTTTGCAGCTTGTCTCAGGTTCAGATGGAGATCAACCCACTGTTACTCTACAGATGATGGAGGAAATTCTTGCTAAACAGAAAAAGGGGGTAACAAGCAATATTAGAAATATCACAGAAATCACATTCCCTTGGTGTTTCTCGAGATCAGTGATCAACATGATAATTAAGCCATTCTGGTGGGAATTGTGTTCATCCTGCAGCTGACTCATATATAAGTGCCAGATTTGATGTTGCAAGAAGCACCAGTGTTTCACACTGTGACACACTGAAGCTGCTCCTGGTCTCTGCCAGCGATGTTCCGGCTATTACAATCTATGAATGAATTCTCAGACTGAAGAGGCCAAGTGAGTTGTGAAAATATTGCTCGCTCTTATTGCCTTATCAGTACAGACTGAGAGGAAATCCAAAAAGAACTGTGGCAAGCTACACGTTCCAATAATTCCTTGAACTTGGATGTGAACTGTAACAGCAGCTCGCAGAGAATTATCTGAATTAGTTCAAAAGGCCCGTGGACTCTCACTCCAAAATTCAAAGAATTTATGAGGAGACAAAAACCATCCTTTCAGCAAAGATATCAAAGAGCAGAATATTTCTTTTCTCAGCACATTGGGCTGAAGATTAAATCTTCCCAAGTTTTTCACCGGAAAGCCTAATGAACATCCTGGCACCTGAAGAAAAGCCAAAATTGCAGGGTGAGAGAGGTTAAACTCACGCTTCACTTGCTTTGGCACAAAGAATTCAGCCCAGCTCTTCCATGTCCCAGGCAGAGGTTCTTCCTGGCAATTAATTTGTCAATAAATAGTTCATTTTTAAAAGAAGTTTAGGTTTTAATAAATTTGTATTTTCCAGTGACTAAAGTTTTAATTATGAAAATCCTGTTCTTCTCTAATGACACTGGCCTCTCCCATAGTGAAGGAAAACTGGACATCTTATTTCATGAAGTTGCCTAATTAAGTAATTTCCTGTCTCTCTTTTATTTTTAAAGCACTTGCAGCCAGAACAGCTTTAATTTGAGCCCAGTCATACCAATATTTACTCATTGTACTACATACATAGCCAAAAAATTATCCTAACTGCTTAAGTACTGACACCAGCTTCTTCTGCCTTTGCAAAGCTTGTTAAAGGACCAAAAAGTCCTCTCTGTGTTTTTACCATTTATTTCATTTGGCAGTAACATACAAAAGAGAAAAAAAATATACTGAGGGCTCATCTGCTCCTTTCAATAGGAACTATCAGGACCTTAAAGGAGCCAAAACAAAACCAAAACTCTAGTTTGCAGTACAGAAGCCCATGTTATGGCAGATAAAGCCTACCTGGAAGAGCAATAACCTGTCCTTAAGGAAAAAAATTCCATTCTCTTGCTTAGCTACGATCTTCAAGTTGTAGGAACTTAACAGTTAAATATTTCAAGGGCTGGTAAGGAAAAGTGGGAAGCTTCAAAGCCACATTTATGGGAGCATAAGTCAAGTGAAAGCTTGCTTTTCTGCAATTTTATAGTCACATATCCCATTCATACTCATAATCTGCCCACGGGGCAATGCTCATTGTACATATGAATGTGGGATAAGACCCTGAAGCTAGTGGGAGCTTTGCCCTTATTTTGAGTGTGAGTAAGATTGTGCCCCACTGTATGCCTCAAGTAACATTCATCCCTAAGTAATGTATGCTCCACTCAGGTTCAGTGGGGCACCTGCTCACGTCATACCAGTGACTGGGAGCAAGATTTGCTTTCCTGTAGCTGACTGGGTATGCTAATTCCCGTAGCTGACTGGGTATGCTAATTATTGAGACAAACCTTTAGACCCCTCCTACACAAGAACTGCCTCGGCAAGCTGTTCTCCAGCATGAGTCCTATTTGTTCTGAGCCTTTTGTGCAAGAGTTTATGGGCATATTGATTTACTGGTAAAGGCAAGGCTTCCTTACTATTGTCAGGAACAGTCATTTAAAGGAAAAGCTGTCACATGTCACAACCAAATGCTCTTTAGGAAAATTCCCTCAAAAAATGTTATTTGCTTTCTTTCATTCACTTCTGAAAGCTAGGCTCATTGCAGGGCTCCTCATTGCAGAGGAAATTGCCGTGTATCCCAGTGAAGCGTGGATGTCTTTCACATGGCTTCTTCCACTTACAGACCTGATCTGCTTCTGACTAAAGTTATTGGAAAGGCTCCATCACCTGCAGGGAGATGTCACTGGAAAACTGGAAAATGACTGGAGTTTTAAATAGGTTTGAAGAGACACAGAAATACGTGTATCTGTATAAAGGCAAATCAGTTTATCTTTTGCTTCATATTCTGTGAGTACAGAAAGCAGCCCTGATCCTGCTTGGGATACTAATGCAGCAGAAATAATGAGCAAATGTGAGACTGCTCGAGTGCAATTGCTAGTGTATATACATTTTGTGCAAACTGCAGTTCACAATAACAATCCACAAATGCTCTTGAGAATCTCAGGCTCAGCTGGAAATATGTGCACAGTTTCTTCTGTAGACTGTTCCACTGGTTTTCAGGAAGGCAAAATTCTTAGCCCTTATTCACTGCATGTCTTTCCTGATGTGGTTCTTATAAAGCCCTTTCACTTCTGGGTTCAAGTTATCCACTGAGCTCATATTCCCACCGAGTCCTTAATCTGAAGAGAATTGGCATTGAAGCTAAGTCAGTACTAAGAAAAAAAAAAAAACCTAAGGGGCTAAATGAACACCTATAGTTAGCCATATTCTAATAATCTAACCTGTCTTTCTTTCCTCCAGGTACTGCTTCTTATGCTACAGGCATAAGTTTCTAAACTTTTGTAACCACAGAATATCTCAAGTTGGAAGGGACCCATCAGAATCATCGAGTTCAACTCCCTGCTCCTCGCAGGGCTACCTAAAACTAAATCTTATGACTAAGAATATTTTGTTTCATTCTGCACTAAATCCTGTTTTGCTTTTAGACAGAGCTGGTTTTGTTCTGCCTGGCCACATCTAGCACAGTGTGAGCAGTACCATCACACAAGTATTTAATTAGGTACTACTGCCAAAATTGTCAGAGTGGCATATCCCTGTCTCAGTGCCTTCACAAGTAGTGCTACTTCTGAAAACAAACAGCCCAAGAGGCTTCTGAGCTGTGCCAGGATGAGGTAGAGCAGTGCTTGAGTGACAGGCACATTTTGGTCAACAGCAATCATCAGACTAGGGATGAACTGAAAGGGCAGCTGTGTGCTCTTAGGAATAGGGGCATGCTGTCAGAAATGAAGAGCAAGCTTCTCATCTCAGTGTGTTTCAGGTTTGAGCCAATCAGTCTCAGGCCAAATTCCCACGGAACAGTTAGTCTTCAGCCAAATTACTACTGAACAATCTCTCTGCATGATATCTTATGTCACAGTTCTATTTTTTTTAAGAGAAAACTTAATGAAAACTCTGGGATCTTCCCCAGCACACTCCACTGCCATCTGCATCGCTGAGTCAAAAGCTGCTCCGTGCTCTCACACCTTGTTCTTTCCACTGCTGCTGGCAGGGACAGCATCACAGCACACTCAGCTGCTAATCACTGCACATTTCACCCAGCCTATGACTAAACCTTAGAGGCATTTCAGCCCTGCATAACCCAACCCAGCTGGATGCTGAGCCATGTACTTGCAGCTGGTACATCTATGGCACGTTCAGCAAGGATGCACAGGGAAAGCATACGCGGATGGAGCCTGAAGGCTCCATCTCCTGTTTTCTCATTACAGGGCTTTTCCAGCACAGCTTCTTTCAGACCCTCAGTCCAATGTGCCAGTAGTAGACACAGCATTTATCTCCACATGCAGGTGGGACCTCATGGTTTGTACCATCTGCAGCTTTATAACCACAACCTCCATCACTTGAACCTCTGCAGAGGGGTGGGGGCAAAGGGAGGAAAAGTTCTTCTTCCTTATCACATTGCAATTGTGTTCATCCCTAGAATATAAATTGAGCTTCTTCCAGCTGATTTTCAACTTTGGCATGTAAAAGTCAAATAAATCACCTAAATGTGATGAGTTTAAAAAAAGGAAGGGGGGGGGGAGGAAGAATTTTATTAAAGGAGTTTGCTTTACAGTTTACTTTATTAGGAACAGTTCCTGGAATGATCTGATTAGCAAAGATATTTCTTATGGCGATCTAACCAGAAGAAAGCTGCACACTGGCTGTGACCTTGTAGTTCTGAACTATGAACTTCAGATTTTTTTTAAAATGATTTTTCATTGCTTTTTCTTTTTAATTTCTTCCAAGTAATACCAGGGGATTTACAGTCCTTGGAACTGAAAATGCAAATGTGCATATTTGAGACTGGTTACAAAATTAAGAGAGGAAAAACAGAACTCAAATTCAATAAAAAAGCCTTGAGCAACATTTACAGGCTGCATGCTCGACACAAGTGTCAATGTCAATGTCAATAACCTAACCTGTTTGCTAACAAGCTCCTGACGTCCAAATTCCTGCAGCCAAAACAGCCATTGTGTAAACCACCCAAAAAACAAACAGTGAAGGAAAGAAACTTTAGTGTTTCCCTGGTCAAAATAAATAACAGGTTGGATGCTTACACAGAAAGAAAAGGAAAAAAAAGGACAAAAGGAAATATTTAATAAAGGTTCTTATGTTCTTTTGGAAAAGTGAAATCACAAAGCTAATTGTATAGCTATATTGTTATTTGACCTGTGAACCTGAACTAAAAGTCAATTGTATGTTTATACAAAATGTGTATTTGGGTCCACAGACTTAGAAAGGTAGCATGCGGAAGAGGTGTTAAGGTGAATTTTGCATACTGCTATTTGTAAATGTCACTGAAGGCTTCCAAAGAAAACCTCTCAGATTTTATGGCATACTGAGTTCAAACATCCAACAATGAAACGCAGCCTCAGAATACCAAAAGTACACCTGGCATTTCTGTGAAGAGGCTAAACCACATATCTATCCCTAGCCAGAAGTAAAGGGAAAATTTGGGCTGCTGGAAGGGACTCAGCTCTCCCTTGCAGGTTGAGTCTGGTTTTCGCTCACTTAAGTTTTTCTTTTCAAGTTAATGTTTCCAGCATCCTCCAGGACAATCTCAAATAGATTAATGCAGTAACAAAGAATCAAAGTTTTCTCTACTTCAATGTACACAGAGAAAAGGTTAGCTCTGAATTAGTCCATAAAAGCTCTGATAAAGCTGTTGGAACTGCAGACAGAAGCCCGTTAAAGAGGGACCTGATGTGTTGAACTGATGCACAGGTACATTGCCGCTTGCAGGTTCTACAAACCCCTGTGATAGACCTTGGAGGAAAAAGCTGAGATGTAGCTTGAAGGGATTTAATAAATTATCTACTCTGTGTTTTTGTCCTGAAGTATGGCTGGTAGATCTGCAACATCCTGATGGATATTTAACATACTCATAAAGATTTCATAGTCCCTCCCATCATAGTCTATTTCTGTGTTTAAACTGGAAAGACTTACTTCAGCTGTAGTTTTCCTAATGTAGAACTAGGTTTCCCTAGTACAGTACTTAAATGTTTATTTTGCAAAACTGAAGAGATTACTGATTGTCCTAATCCAGTGAACATGGAAAACAATTGTTTGCTATCTTCTTGCCATTTTGGAAGTCTGTTATCATCTCATCAATATTCCCTTAGTCTTCTTCTATATAAACTAACTCAGTTGTTTGAATTTGTTGCCAATAAATCCTGTTTCCCAAAACTCTTTTTCCTGGATCTCTGTTCTGGATTCTCTCCAATTTATATGCCTCTTTCTCAAAATGTGATTCCAAAACTTGATAAAGTTTGAATGACAGATAAGGTCTCACAAATAAGGATAGACTAGAATAAATACCTCTCATGTTATATGAAAAAGAACCCTGTTAGTACATGTCAATACAAATTGTCTTTGTTGCAACTGCTTTGCAATATTAACTACCTCAATTTCTAATTGGCTTTCTTTTCCACATGCCTTGCACAACTGCTGTTGCCTAATCAGTTTCCCAAATACCACTACTTTTTTTTCCTAGTATTTTCTTTCTTGGATTTATCCTCATGTACCATCTCCCTAACATATCAGACTCACTTTGACCTTCACTTTTTGTCTTCAGAGTGCTTCCACCCTTTCTTACTGTACTTTGAAGTATAAATTCATTTAACTATTCCCTAGTCTATCACCAGCATTGTTGACCTAAATGATAAGATTAGGTAGAGTCAACCATTTCCAGGATTTAAATTTGCGACATTGCCTTGAAATACCCCCCATTTCACAGAAATCCATTGTTGACTACTCCGTGAGTACAGTTAGCTGAGCCTGAACCTTACATTCCCATCATCTCCACTAAGTTTCCCCAGCTGACTTGTGGCACTCCTCAAAACCCTTGCTAAATCTGAGATACACCACAACTACTGCTCCATCTTTAACACTGAGACAGTTGTCCTGGAAAAGAGGAAACAGGACTGGTAAGGCCTGTTTTCTTCTTGGCAAACCCACCTTGTTTTTAATCAGTTTTTTGTCTCTTACATGTGTTCTTGTTCCTTAGATACTCCTTGGAATTTCTTCCAAATATATCCTCCTACCTGTCTGCCTTACGATTCAGAGCTTCCTTCCTTTATTTGGAAGGCTATTGTTTTGTAGTCTCCTATAACTCACATTACTGTCTGACTGCTGCCTGAATTTAATTTCAAACAGATTTAATTACTCTCCCTTATCTATTAACTTCCCCTGCCTCTACAATAAAAAGTTGCCACTAACACATTCCCAGAACTTACTGGATCATCTGTGTCCGCCTCTGTTTCTTTCCCAACAGACTTTTGAATAGTTCAGATCTCCACTACTGGCAAATCCTTAACTCTGTCTTGACTGTGAGACTGACCTCTTCTTTTCTCTTTTTATTTTTACCTAAAACAGTTGAACAAGTCTGCCTTCCATCTCTTTCTGGACTTCAGAAGAATCATATACAATCTGACTGTGCAGCCAAAAACCTCTCATGTGCCTTTTTTGTCCTCTCCTGTACCTTTATAAACCAGCATCCTAGTACAATCTATCTATGATAACTGGCCAGGTTGCAAGAAAATATCTTACAGTATGTTGGGAAAAAGAGAAGAGAAAAAATTACATGAAACTGCAGAACAAAGTGAAAAAGAATATGGGATAAAGATGTAGGGATAAATCATATCTTAAATATATATAGCTGTAATGTTTTGATAGCATATATATATATAAAATAGAATAAATTCAGAGCTAATATTTTATTTGCAATGATGGAACATCAACTCTGTTTAAAATCATATTAACTGTTATAGATTTTTTTTTAATGCTTATTTTGAAAGACTTTTCTCATGTGGAACTTATTTAGCTCTCTTACACAATCTGTGAGCAGGAAATTAACTAACACCAAGTATATTTCTTGCATTTCTTCCATTTTCTCTAATTGTGTCATTATATATCGTGAATAAATTACATAAATAAATCAGTAGCACAAGTTGCAGGAGACTGGGAGAAGCTTTGATCCAAAAGAATGCAATCAGCCTAGTATTTGCTTGGAAGGAAATCTGGGGCTTTCCTAGGCGCGTGGGGGAATGTACATAAGAGAGAGTTGCCAGAACTGACAAAACCATCAGACAATCTCAGCGTAAAAGAAGGTTTTAAGGTAGGTAAGGACCAACAAGGTTGCATAAGGAGCTCTCTCATAAGTTTCAAATGCAAAAGGAATCATACAGGAAGGGAGAACTAGAATAAACAGCCACAGCTATAAATAAATAGTCTGAATTCATAAAACCCAAAAAGCTAACAGACAGGACGAGGTACAAATAGTTTATTCCTTCACGTGAAGGACTGGGGAAGGAGACTTAAGGAGGGCTGCCCCTTCTCTGTCCTTCCCAAATCCTTCCCCTACCAAGGAGGCAGAGCTACACTGCGCTCCAGGAAATGGGCAAAAGCAAGCACGGGGAAAGAGAGCCAGATGACCTCCCTGTGAATTGGCAGGGCTGGGGAGCTCCTCTCCCCACTCCCTGGGATGAGCCTGCCTCTTACATTAGCCACTTGTCAGAAGAAAACTGTGACAGTCATGGGGCCAGACACTCACATCCCCCTGCCCCTTCCCCCGACGGTTTCAGGCACATGCAGCCTGGCACACTGTGGCACTCTTCTGGGGTGGAGTTTCAGTTTCCTCACTCTAAATAACAGCTTAGATCTGGTCTTTCCCCTTCTCAGGGAAGTAATTAATCCTAGGTACTATACAAAGGCAGAAGCCATCAACAACCGTGTCTGTGTCAAAGTCCAACTTTTTAGGCTGCCCCTTGGTGCTAAATGTCTCTCTGCAGAAGTCTGAATGTCAGCACAGCTCTAACAGCACATCTCTCTGCAACATGCACTTCTGTGCACGTATCAGCATCCAACTGAAGGCACTTAAGAAATTTTCAGGCCACACAGAATTAGACCTGGAGGGTTAGAAAATGCTAGAAATTAGGAAGTGGAGTTGTTGTTGTCTTGGATGTACAAACCAAGGTGCAGGATGTGCAGAACTTAGACATGCTGCAAGAGCTTTGGAGAATCTCCATCCCTTGTTGGATGCAGGAGGGAACATTATCACCAAGGATGAGGAAAAGGCTGAGGTGCTTAATGCCTTCTTTGCCTCAGTCTTCAATAGTCAGACCAGTTATCCTCAGGGTATTCAACTCCTTGAGCTAGCAGACAGGGACAAAGAGCAGAATAACCTTCCCACAATTCAGGAGGAAGCAGTTAATGACCTGCTACGCCACCTGGACACACACAAGTCTATGGGGCCAGATGGGATCCACCCGAGAGTACTGAGGGAGCTGGCAGGGGAGCTTGCCAAGCCACTCTCCATCATTTATCAACAGTCCTGGCTAACAGGGGAGGTCCCAGAAGACTGGAAACTTGCCAATGTGACACCCATCTACAAGAAGGGCCGTAAGGAGGACCCGGGGAACTACAGGCCTGTCAGCCTGACCTCGGTACCGGGGAAGATTATGGAACGGCTCATCTTGAGTGTGCTCACACGGCATGTACAGGACACCCAGGGGATCAAGCCCAGCCAGCATGGGTTCATGAAAGGAAGGTCATGCTTGACCAACCTGATCTCCTTCTATGACCAGGTGACCCGCCTAGTGGATGAGGGAAAGGCCGTGGATGTCATCTACTTGGACTTTAGCAAGGCCTTCGACACCGTGTCCCACAGCATTCTCCTAGAAAAGCTAGTGGCTCATGGCTTAGACAGGAACACCCTTTGCTGGATAAAAAACTGGCTGGATGGCCGAGCCCAGAGAGTCGTGGTGAATGGAGTTAAGTCCAGGTGGCGGCCGGTCACCAGTGGTGTTCCCCAGGGATCGGTTTTGGGGCCTGTCCTGTTTAACATCTTTATCAATGACCTGGATGAGGGGATTGAGTGCTCCCTCAGTAAGTTTGCTGATGACACCAAATTGAGCGGGTGTGTTGATCTCCTTGAGGGTAGGGAGGCTTTGCAGAGGGATCTGGACAGGCTGGACCGATGGGCTGAGGCCAATTGTATGAGGTTCAATAAAGCCAAGTGCCGGGTCCTGCACTTTGGTCACAACAACCCCCTGCAACGCTACAGGCTCGGGGGAGAGTGGCTGGAAAGCTGCCCAGCAGAGAGGGACCTGGGGGTGCTGGTCGACAGCCGGCTGAACATGAGCCAGCAGTGTGCCCAGGTGGCCAAGAAGGCCAACGGCATCCTGGCCTGCATCAGAAATAGTGTGGCCAGCAGGACTAGGGAAGTGATTGTGCCCCTGTACTCGGCACTGGTGAGGCCGCACCTTGAATCCTGTGTTCAGTTTTGGGCCCCTCACCACAAGAAGGACATTGAGGTGCTGGAGCAGGTCCAGAGAAGGGCAACGAAGCTGGTGAAGGGTCTGGAGCACAGGTCTTATGAGGAGCGGCTGAGGGAGCTGGGGTTGTTTAGTCTAGAGAAGAGGAGGCTGAGAGGAGACCTTATCACTCTCTACAACTACCTGAAAGGAGGTTGTAGTGAGGTGGGTGCTGGCCTCTTCTCTAAAGTAACAAGTGATAGGACAAGAGGAAATGGCCTCAAGTTGCACCAGGGGAGGTTTAGGCTGGATATTAGAAAAAATTTCTTCACTGAAAGAGTGATCAGGCATTGGAACAGGCTGCCCAGGGAAGTGGCGGAGTCACCATCCCTGGAGGTGTTCAAGAAATGTGTAGATGTGGTGCTTAGGGACATGGTTTAGTGAGTTAGGTGGTGTGGGTTGGACTTGATGATCCTTGAGGTCTTTTCCAACCTTAATGATTGCATGATTCTATGATTCTATGTTTCAGGGAGTCAAAGTCCACATTTAAAGAAAAAGATGGTATTTCAGTCTGGAGGTCTGGTTGGCCTAGTGTGAGTCAGAATGGAAAATGACAGATGACCTCTGTCTTGAGATGTGGATGAGAGAACATACTTCAAAGCCAAACACAATCTCTCCTCTTTGTATGTGCAGAGACACGCTATATATGCAGTGTGGAAGGACACAAGTTAAGATGCAAAGTGTGTTATAGTTTCTGAAAAAAGCAGCTTGAGAACTCAATGGCCTTCAGCACTAGCCTGCGCCTTTCCTAGAAAAAAAAAGTGTAGGTTTGTTCCCAGGCAAGGAAGGAAAAGTACCTCTCTATGAGAACCAAGGAGCTATTTTCCAGTTTAAATAGTCACCAGCTGGCAGATGTTTGTAGAAAAGCTTTCCTTCTCAACTGAAGCCAGGAAAGCAGTACAGAGATACTGAGTGAGAACATATGGTATGATTTAATATTTGATCTCCTCGTAGCCAAATTGCAAGAGGCAGCCCAAAAACAGGAAGGGAAGATGTGAAAAATGTCAGGGTGGAGACATAGAATGAGTGCAGTCAGAAGTGGACCGAGGCAGGGAGTCATAAACAGTAGCAGAGGGCTTAGGATTTGTGGAAGAAGTAGTCACGCAAGAGGTAAACTGTAGAAATAACACCATAATCCCTTATTTTAAATGGTAGCATTTTTCTGTGTCCACTCAAAATAAATGTACTATGCACTACAGCACTATTTCTCTAATTTACGTCCTCCATCCCTGTGACTTCATCTGGGCCTGGCTCAACTAACATTGAACTTACCACTGTGATGTTTAATAAACAGAAAGCTAATTTAGGAAAACATACACACACAAAGAAGTGTTTGAAGAACATAAGTGAGACTGCAAAATCAAGCTGTCTGAAATTAGGCAATGTAAGAATAGAGGATTCAGACACATTAAGATATATTCCTTAAATGCCTGATACTTTATATTCTTTTCCCCACCTCATAGAGCACAGGATGAACCAAGCTTGGGAGTGAATCAGTCCTACACCATACAGGAGGTTGTTCATGGTAGGATTCCTTTCTTATTCACTGCAAAAGCTGGCAGCCAGTAAGGGATGAAGCAGGCGTTGGAGAAAAAGAAAGAGAAGACTGAATTATTTGTTTTAAGGATGTGAATGTTGCCTTTGAGAATCAGATTTTGTCCTTAGCTTAGCCACAAAGCTCCTCTGGAATGACAAATAAATCACTTAAACCAAATACACATGGATTATTACTAATCCTGTGTCCATCCTTTGACACCCAGATGGATCATTATTTCTTGCAAATGATGCAGCAAAGGAACTTGGAATTTACTGGTAAAAGGTTAACTGCATGTATTACCGAATGGACACCCTATTGTTAATGTCCCTGATAAACACAGAGACATTGCAGATAAGCAATAATTTTAAGTACCTGAAGAAAGCTTTCCTGCTTTTTTTTCTTTATTTATTCTGCAGTAATATATAAACAGAATTATTCTGTTGAAAAAAAAAACACACACACAGAAAAGTTTTCATAAGTTTCATCTAGGTGAAAATTAGGAGAACTGTTGGACAACTTTCTTTCCTTCCATCCTGCACTTGTGTACGACCATTATGAGGCATAGGAAGTGGTTCCCCAAGCCCATAGAGCAAATACAGCTTCGAAAAACAGCATTTGAGACCCTGCCTTTAAACTCTGGAGAGCCACAAGGTCCAGGCAGCGGGTTCAGGAGACCCAAGCATTTGTGATGTTCTGAAATGCTCTCTGGGGCCTGTGAGAGTACNAGAGAGGTTGTGGAGTCTCCTTCTCTGGAGACATTCAAGCCCGCCTGGATGCATTCCTGTGTGATCTCATCTAGGTGTTCCTGCTCCGGCAGGGGGATTGGACTAGATGATCTTTCGAGGTCCCTCCCAATCTCTAACATTCTGTGATTCTGTGATTCAAGTTCCTTTCGGGGGGGAGGGAGAGTTTAAAGGATGTATTAAGCTATTAAATAGTCAGTTGCAAAAGTCTAAAATACTTCTGAGGGAAGCATATGTCCTTCAGGCTAATGGCATGCCAAATTAAAATATCCAAGCTCTTGTGCTGGGTTTAGCCTAATTCTGCTACATCTGTGAATATAAATGTAAGAAAAGTCAACGGCTTTTGAATGCAAGGAGGTCAAAAGGCAAGAAAACAAATAATGTCCATCAAAAAAAATAATTGTGCTAACTTTAAAATTTCCTCTTTCTTCAACCAAAACACGCACACATTAACTATTTGTCCTAAAAGGACAAGTTCAGACCAAGAAGTTGCAACTATGTTAGTCACTTCTTAACAACCTACTGTGTTTCATTAGTAGTCTGGCATTTCATTACCTAAATTTAGCTCTCTCACATGAGCCTGGAGTCATCACTCTTAAAGAAGTTTGAACATACAATGCTATCAACATCTGCATTTAAAAAAAAATCAATTAAACATGCCTCAGCTCACATTATTTTGTTGTAATACACAAATACCAGATGGTCTCTGACGCCAAGCATTAAAGTTTTACTCAGCTCACATGGAAAGGCTGAATGACAGTATATGACCACAAGCATCCATGAGTTAGTGACATATTTTGGTTGGTGTCAAAAAAATGAATTACATGCCCAATGTCATGTTAGATATATAGCGAGGAGTCAAAGGCTCCCACCTCATGAGCCAATCTGTACTGCCTCAGCCCTGAGGAAAGCATCCCTACATTAGGAACTGAACTCAAAGTGACTGCATCCAAACACCCACACAGGGAGAGGAACAGCCAGGCCTGGGGCACTCTGTTGGCTTGACATCACCTGGGACTTCAGCTGACCAGAGAAAGTAGCCTGAAATGAAGAGAGGGCTGTGCCACAGAGGTAGAAATGTGCCACTGGTCTAACAGGGCTTCCCCCTTTCTCATGAGAGTTAGCACAAGAGACAGGGTCTGGATAGCAGGCAGCATGCCCTGGCCATTGTGAGGAGTGAGATGTAAGAGAGTGGGAGGTGGGGGAGGGGAATGTACACCAAAATAAAAGCCTATTTGTTTCAGGCTACAGTGACATTATGGTCCAATATGCCTACATCAGCAGACCACTTGTTTTTAAATCCTTCTTCTCCCTCCCTGGTGTTTCTTTCAACAATTGAGCAAAGTGTTTTGTTCTGAAGGAAAAAACTGAGTGCCCAGAAACGCTGAAGAGAGAGCCTGCAAGGCTGCCAGGTCTTGGTCTGTGCTACACAAAAACACCGAGACCTGACATCTCCACTCAGATCTCCATCCATTCACCATGCAGGTTGCTCTGTTTGGTTTTTCCCAGCATGCAGGAGGCTGAGCCTCACTGTGTGCCCTCTCCCATTCTCCTCTGCCCTAACAGAGCACAGGAAAGGAAGAGGTGTGAGAAGATGCAGTAGTGTTTTCTTTCTCCCCTTCCTGAGCAAGATGTCTTGGGAAGAGAGGAAGCAGAATGACTGCTGCTCACAGATAAGCTGCACCAGGACTGCTCTCTTTGCTCTCCGTCCCCAACTCCATACTGAAAGATCCCCCAGGCAGGCAGGAAGGAAAGAGTCCTGCCTGCTCCTGCTGGGTTTTCTGAATGGTTGCTCTTCAGTGGAAGGTGGGTAAATGGGGACAGCGTCCTCTCAGAGAAGATCCCTACCCCTCCTGAGCTCATCTGAAAGAGTCTTGTGCATAGCTCATCATATAAGAGTCTCATCAGCTCCAGGTGAGGCTTCATGATCCCACATGGAAAGCTGTGTGGATCTGCAACACTGGCAAAGGTACACAGCTGAAGAAAATGAACCCATTCCACCATCCTCACTCATTGTACAGTTCGTTCCCTTGTATCCGCTTTGCTGAAGTACATGCTACAAGCGTAAAAAATGAAAAGATGGAAAAAAAAGGTAGTGCTGAAACTGGACCAACTGCCTGGAGAGACCTAGGGCCAAGGATAATCTCTGTAAATTATGTTTTGCCTGTGCAAACAAGCTGTGACATGCTCAGACCTCCTCAAAGCATTGCATTGTAATGATTTGAGAATAAGACTGAAGTCCCATGATCCACTTTAAAAAATCATTGTAAAAGTAGGATTTAATTAGTTTTCTTAATCAAAAAGAAATAGAATGGATACCAATGTTAAATATTACAAGCATTAAACCTAAACTACAAAGTTGGTGACTGATGTATACGCAGTCTCAGTCTGCCTCTGCATAACCAGTGTGTCCCATACTGGCTAAGCAGTTAATGAAAAACTTGAGTCACTGATTGAAGGAAGGGTGAGGGGATTGCATTTGGATAAATCAACATTCTGCTTTTATAATTAAAGTTAAAAAAAACCAACTTCCAGACACAGGCACTAATCCTGAAATGTGATCCCATGAGCTATGAAGTATTTCTCTCAAGCCTCTAGCAGTTGTGTTTCAGCAGCTGGTTTCTATGTCCTAAAGCACTCTTCCAGGGCACTCTGATCCTTGTCTCCAGTGACCTGACATTCCTGAGAGTCTTCACTCCTGCTGCTTGCTTGCAGTCTGAGAAATCCTGCTGGCCTTAGCCAGGAAGCTCCTGGGACCCTCCCTTGGGCAACACTGCTCCATCAGGGTTCCGAGTGCACAGCCAAGAATGAATGCCACAGGAGCAGCCATTAAACAGGAAAATAAACAAGCAGAAAGCAGCATTCATGAGACTGAGTTAAAAAGGGCAGAGCAACATTTAAGGCTCTCCACCTCCTCCTCTTCTCCTCATAACGCAGGCACTTGGGTCATATGAAGAGCTAACTCATCTCCTACAACACAGTTTTGTTTAGATAATGGAACACTCCCTCCAGTAGGAAAGCCAAATCTCATTAAGTGCTATTTCCCAGGGGCAACTGTCATCTCCTAGCAGAGTATAAAGCAGATTAGGACTTTGGACATGTCTACAAAGACATATCCAGCAATTGTGTTCAGTGTTAAATTCTTTTGATCTTCCAGCCTTTACAAGCTTGAAAGGGCAGTAAATATGGGCACTGGAGATTTAACTGAGCAAATAATGATAACACAATAATTAAACTTAGCTGGAATTTTTTGTCTGCAGCTGTCTAGCCTTTTTTCAATGGAAATAAAGAGCACAAAGCCGGAGGACTTGACGAAGCCTTGCAGGAAGACCCCCTGCTGTCACGCACATCAAATCTCTTTCATAGCTGTACCCAGCTCCAGGTTAAAAGTAATTTCTTTTCCTAGCCATTACTCCTGCTGAGAAGCTCTTTCAGGACCTCGTGGCTGGAGTGATTAGTGGCCAACTTAATTTTGGTTGTGCATTTTTCATCCCACTCTCCTTCATTAGCAGGAATAATTACATGCCCTTGTTTTTTCACTCTCTCACTGGATGTGCTTATGGGCAGCCACCATGGCCTGTCTCTGTGTTCCAGGCAGAAGACAAGCTCATATTGGCTATTCTCACAAGTTCTTCATTCCCCAAGTGTCCTTGCAGCACTTGACAGCTCTTCCCATGGGAAGCCAGCCTCTTTCACTCATCCTTACATTCTCCTATGTAATCTCTATTTCCTAAATGACACCACATAGGTGTGATAATTTAAAAAAAAAAAAAAAAAAAAAAAGCTTATACATTCTGTCCTAGCAAGGAGCAATCAGTCATTCAGCTCTGCCACTCTTAGGTGGAGATGTGAGTCTTTCACCTTTCTCTACTGTGCCTCCTTCCACATTTCACTGGCTTAGATCCAGCAGGTAAACTACCCATCAGCTGTGATCAAAGGCAGGGCATATGTTTCTTCCCTGAGCTGATAGCTCTGCTCTACTCACAAGGAGGAGGCCCTAGTCTCCAGCATCCACAGTCTGTCTGCGTTACAATGACGAGAGCTGAGAAACCATCGTGGCTTGCCCACTGTCTCCTCTGAAGACCTCTCAAATCGGCTGAAGACCAGACATGGTAAGTCCCAAAAGGAAAAGAGTGATAGCAATATATTGAGGGTACGTGTAATGGTGCCCTTTAATTACTTAGTTCAGCTGTGTCCCCAACTTGAAAGCCACAAGTTACTTGAGAATCCATTTTTTTTGCAAGTAAACAAGCATTGTATCAACTATTTCCAGTCATAGTCTGGCCTCTGTAGCACTTATGACAAAGCACATTTGGGAGCCAAAGCAAGCAAACAGGATGATTCATTTATCCCACAGCTTAGCAGATGGATGAATCCTGTATAACCAAGGCAAAACAAGACCTCTAAGGCTTTAAACAAACAGTACCATTCAAGCTGCGCAAGGCAGAAACACTGGTAATACCTCATTGTCTGCAAAGAAATCAAGACTTGCATTTCTATGAATTTTAAGTACATGAAAGTGAAGTTCCTGTGGCACAACTCAACATATGACAAACTGGTAAAAACAGTTAGAAAGAGAGTGCCTTCACTTGTCAGAACTGAGAGATTGACTTTTTCAACACGTTACAAAGGAGTTTGCTGTTTACACCTGAAGGTGTTATCAGGTTCTAAGACAACTTAGACTGGAGCAAAAATCTAAAATTATTAACCTAAATTATTAACCTATTATTAAATCTAAAATTGGTAGGAGGGACACACAATTATGAGAACCAAAAGACACTTTGCAGTTAAAGATTCAGTAATGGGTAAATTTCCCAAGTTCTCACAGGGGAGTTTGGATCTATGTGAGTTTTTAAAAGTTTCCCCATTATTATTAGATGCCTGGCTCTCCCTGGAGGATCTCCCAGAAGATAATGATGTCCTTGAAAACTGATTGGTGCTGTATTTCATCTGCTTTACTGAGCTCTTTGCATCATGTGTACTAGCTAATGAATAGACTGCTATCGACTATAATTTCCAGTGCAGTGAACACACTCAGACTAATGAGTTATATATATTGTTAGTGGTTTTCCTATCAACAGCCTGTGTTTGTCTGATGGCAGCAGGATAGTTTGAAGATATTTCATTTGTACATGACAATATTTTTTTCCAGTGTAGTGCTGTTGCCCAGCAGTGCCTGCCAGGAGCTGGTGGGCTCTGGCTGCAGCGGGAGCTGAGCTGGCTGAGTGCTGCGGGAGGGTTGGCATCCCCTGCTACCCCAGGCTGGCATGGAGACCCCCCAGCTTGGTTCCAGCAGAGCTCCTCCTGGTCCCAGAGAACCCCTGTGCACTTCAGCCTTACACACACACGGCATCTCTTTCTTTTCTTCCTGTAATAGCAGTGGCACTTCACCACCACACGGTCCATGAGCCACAGATGTTTTCCTGAGTCATTGACCAGACATTGTCAGCCTGTCTCTTATGTTGGGTCCCACAGTATGTACCTTTGTGCCTGCCTCTCAGCCTCTTACAGTATTGTCATTTAGTGTGAGCCTGTGTCCTTGCTCTGCACACAGAGCTGCCAGCATTAAGGTCATTTCCCAAGAAAGCCCAGCAGTCTCGACTATGTGTCTCTGGGCTTGAATCTGTTTCCTTTTCAATAACCTGAAATTGAGTGGTCCACAACCAATCGTTCCTGTAATCCAGGGTGGATTCATCTCACTTTGTTTTAAACTGGTGAAAAAAGACCTTTAGAGGGCAATTCATCCCATTTATTTTAGGCACTGGAGAAAACTCTTTCTCCACTGAGTCAGAGGAAACATCAATGGTTAGCTTACACCAGTTGTATTCCTTTCTGCTGGTCAAAGCCTGGATGAGAGGCACCCCACCCCAGGCTATCATTAGCAGCTCCAAAGTTATGAGTGGACAGGGAGCTCTTGGCTCCAAAAGATAAGATCTGTTCCTTACTTTGTTTTCCTCTCCCAGATCTCTTGCTTTGCAGACTTGAGTCAGAATAATCACCAAACACATTCACCAGCCATTCTCATATTTCAGGCATTATTCCTGGCAATGGTGTTTCATATTTCTTCTCCTCTTATGTGCACACCTTACCTCCCCAGGCACTAGAATTAAAAAAAAACTAACTTTCTTATCTTGATCTGCCAAGATCAGTTCCATGCGCAGATCCAGTTCTTATTTCCACTTGCTCCTACATTTATTCAAGTGTTTTCCTTGGGAACTAGCAAATCTAGTTATTTGGTGCTCTCCAAATGACGTTTACTTTGGTTCAGGTGCTACTCTGGTCAAACATTAGTTATGCTGTCTATCTAGATGGGTACCTAACATCAAAATCACATATGCTGAGTAAAACAAGAAAATAATTGTGAACTTAACTCACGTTTCCTGAAAAAAACCTGCTTCCACAAGAGCAGCCACTGTCCTGGATGCTAACTCATGTCAAGACCATGGGACACCAGTCTCTGCCCCTCTGTAGATGTTCCTTTGAAGTTGTTGCAGACAGATGAGCTCTCTGGCAAATGCTATAAACCCACATAGTTCCAGGGACAAGGTGGCCTTGCCTCCTTATATCATTAATTTTTCTGGAGAAACATTGTGGTGCGGAGCCCTGAGTTCTTGAGTGAAGTGTTGTTCCCTGAGACTGTATTTCTTTTCAGGTCCAATATAAACTGGTAAAAGTCCTCAGTCTCATTTTGCCTTAAGATTTCAGGCATTTTCTCCTCAAAGTACATTGAGGCTAACAACTCTGAACTTCCCAGGAGGGACCTACCCAAAGGACAGTGACAACCAGAGTTCTCTAATTTTAACTGAAAAAGGGAGACAAAAATTTTGCCTTTGAGAATCTGAATAAGACAGGTCTCCCTTCCTGGAGAGCACATGCTAAAAATCACATCCCCACAGTGACAGTCTGTATTAACCTACAGTTCCATAAGTCCCCACACAGAAGTCAGTGGGGGGACACAATACTTCAGCGCTGGTAGCCATAGAGAGAAAGATCACCCCACTTGCCCAGAGTCAGACCAGATGCTTGAGGGAATGTGGACCAAGGACAGCCCTGAATGTTGTGTCAGGAAAGAAGCCTGGCCTGTTAGGGTTTGGTCTTCCTCAGGTGTGACAAGGCAGAGCTGCCCAGGGAGAGCAGAAGCAGCTGCAGGATGCAGGTTGGAGCAAGAGTGGGGGACACTGTGCTCCAGGGGACCAGCCCCTCTGCAGCAGAGCATTGGAAAAATCACCTCTCTGGGAAAGAGTTGACACCCCCAAAGAGCCATCTCACATCTTCCTTCCCACCCAGCTCACACACCAGCACTTTTTTTTGCTTTTTATTTTTTTCTTTCATTTTCCACATAACATTTTCAAAACCACTACAGATGGTGTTACCTTGTTTATAACAATACAAATCAACGTAAACCATTTACATTATGTAGGTCACTTGCTGCAGTCTACCTGTGAAACATTTACACTATGTAGTCCACTTGAACAAGTCTACCTACAACGAAAGCCTGCAGAATATTATGCCACTGAGTATGTAACATCAGTTCTCTGTATGCCTAATTTTTATCTCACATTCACATTTCTTTCTCCTTCTCTAGTTTGGAGGAGGATCTGAGGTATTTAACTTTCTTATGGCACTGATACTCCGTATACCAAAAGTCCTACTTCTTTTCCACAACTTAGTGAAATCCAACCCCGTGCCTACAGCCAGATGTGTTATCACACTACTCTTGGAGGATACAGATGGACAGGAAGAACAAATCACATTTTCAAAGGTTACATTTCTTGGCAAATCTAATTTGTTCTCTCATTACATACTAGCAATTGCTTGATAAAAATGAGCGTTCCTGATGTACCTAAAACATTTTTCATGTTCCTCCCAGCAATGGTCAGTTAGTTTTCTTCCTTCAAATAAGAGATATCCAAGTGGATGGACGGTTTTCCACACTTGCAGCCACCTTTTTCCCATCTGCCCATAAAATACATGTATTTTTATCATCAACTTTATCATCCTGTCCTTGGAAAAAGTAAGTCCTGTGGTCTCGTTTGGTTGTCATTGGCTCGGACTGTATCAGAAATCTAATCTCTGTGTCCGTATCTTCACAGCAAACATTTATAATGTTTAAAGGGAGACTTTGTCTTAAATCTCATAAAATGTGAACGTTCTTCCTAACAGATTGAAGGGTTTCTTAATTCAAGCCACATCCTAGTCTTTAAAATCCTTCCAAATATTTATTGGGCTAAACTCAGAACCAGCTATAAGTGATGGTGGAAAGGATTTAGATTATGGCCTCTCCCAGATGGATGAGAGTCATTAATTTCTCTAGTTTGTGGGACCAAGCAGTTCTAACATACTTTACAGTTTGTTTCTTTGGACCCAACCTTTTCCCTGTTTTGTTTCATTTTGTTTTGTTTTGTTTTTCCTACAGAGTGTGAAAAACCTGTGGGCTGATTTACCCAAACAAAAAGCTTTATCTTCGGTGTTCGTGAGAGGTGTCAGTTTTGGGTCTGTAAAAATCTAGACTTTAAGACTGGATCTCTTCTCCTCCACACAGACGCAGATAATACACATTATATATGATGGAACTATTTCTCAGCTATCCTGTTTTCTCTTGGAAGAGGAAGTAACCAACACATTCTACTCATTCTGATCCTCAAAGTACAACATGATCACTGACTATTTATTGCTCCTTTCTGACCTATATCAAGACTGGAATCCAGTTAGATTAACCTAACGGGCAGTGTTTTGCACCATGAGTAATCAATTTGCACACTTCAATTTAAAGGACACAAGGTTCTTGAAGCTGCACCAGCTTCAGACTGGTGCACACTCATCATTTATGGGAATCTGTGCCAGACTTATACCCATGTCAGAGAGGAGAATCAGGCCGGTCAGGAACGAGTTAGAGGCGCAGAAGGGCAAGACTGTACATTATTATGGGTAATCTGTCAGATCAGTTCCAGGAATAAAACTTGGTACTAGGCAAATGACTTTCAAAACATCCCTGCAAATTCTCTTCTTGGCAAAGATAACAACATATTTCAGCTGCCGATGAATCTCTAGCTATGAGATACTGGTAGATAAAGCAGAACTGAATCCTCCAGTGTGCAATTATCTGTTATGCTGATGTAGTTATCTCTGGGGGAGGGATATTCTGAGACAATCCGTTTAAGCAAAAAGTAATTGAAATGGTGAAAAAATTTAGATTTTCTGTGGAAAAGTCTGTAGATATTCAGTTGCCATGACAACTGTATTTGGCTCTGGAAAAGGGAAAAAAATGGCTCTTTTGCGACTAAAGTAAAATAAAATTAGTTTGGACGCATAAGAAAACTGTATTTTCACCCTCGTGTGGAATAGTCCTTCTGTAGCAAGCTTTCTTGGCTTCTGTTTTCTGATTTTAGGCTTTTTCTTTTCCTTTTTTTTTTTTTTTTAAACAACAAGACTGTTGGAATTACAAAGGGCAAGAGTATCTCCCTTTCCCTACCCTTCCTATATCCAGGGTATGTTCCTGGTATTCCATGCTTCACATTGCTCCCTTGCTGCAAAAAAATAGAAGGAGGTTTCCTGCATCTAGGCAGCATAAAAATGCAAACTTATATTTATAACTTAATCGGATCACAGAAGACTTGGAGAAGAGAAAAATATCTGATAGATATCCATCTGATGAGAAAGCAGTATGTCTGGTGGTCTGAAATGTCTCTCCATGTCCCACGTGAAAGATAGCCAGGATGATCCTTTGTTCTGTTGGCAGTTGGAGAATATAAAGCAGTTCTTAAACCTTTGCTATCGTGTATCCTTTAGCGTCTCTCTGCCTCAAGCACTTGTGTATGCATATCCCCGCCACAATCACGCAGGCCAATGCGACGGGAATCATTGCAATGTACCAGGACAAGCCGACAGCTGGAAAAGTAAAGAAATTAAATATTTTTTAAAAAAACTCCCAGGAACATAGTTCTCCAAGTTCAAGGAGGAAGAGGAGGAATCACAATAAAAAGGATGTCTGCAAGTTAACCTCCCAGCAGGGTTGATCACCTGCGAAAGGAAGAGGCCTGTTGATTGAGCGCTCTGGGAAATGAGCTTATGAAGATGGGAGTAAGAACTGGAAAACAACAGAGGGTGAGAATTTAAAGTTCAATCCTGTTACACACACATGACTCTTCTCAACCCCTGCTCAGAGCGGCTATGTGCTTTCTATCTTAATTTGGTGAAAGCAGGAAATAAAAGCACCACGTGGAGAGGGAGTACCTAACAGCTAGTCCAACCTCAAACTCTGTGGATAATTTTCTCACAGCCACAGAGTGGCCTATAAATTACTAATTATCAAGCCAAGACTCTGATCTTTTTACCAAAATACAGCTAATTTCCAAGACCAGTGTCCGTCCAGACTATTCTGGATTATGTCTGCCTATATTGGTTCATGGATTGCCTCCTCTGTAGTAATACCTGTGTAGCTCATGGAGGACAAGGGCAGCACATTGTCTAGCAAATGAGTACAAACCCCTTATTGTAGGATGCTGGAGTGAGTCATGAGTTGTTAACTCATAATGAAGACTGTAAATGTTCATGTGGCTTTCTAAGACAGCATGAGCAAGCTTTGGTGATTCATCAACATCGTGCAAAGAAACAATTAGCATTGCTTCACGTTGTTTTCACAGCTAGTTTTTGGCCAATGGTCTATCACACTGCAACATTAATTGCACTGAGGTTAGGGTTTCTCTTCCCATCACTAGGAGCCAAAATAACAACACGCATCATAATTTACACTTCTTGTTATTTTGGCAGCAGCCTGTGCATGAGGAGAAAGAACACTCTGATCTTTATTCTGCTATTGTCTTTTTTTTTTTTTCCTACTTGTTGAGGAACTGGAGGAGATCTGGCCCTGCTGCACCCAACTGGAGTTTGCCAGTAGTCTCCCTGGAGTCATCATTTCACAAAGTGTATCTAAATTTCAGTCCTATCCACTGAACAGATACACCAGCACAGATCCTTATTCCTGTGGAAAATGTCAGTGAACGACCCACAGAAAGTGTATTTTGTGAACAGGCTATTCCAAAGTCTACAGGTGAAAGAGGCAACCAGTTTTTCTCCAGGCAATAATTCATCTCAATACTAGCTCCGACAGTATAAAAAGCTTGGGTGATAATTTAGCATTAGAATAATGATTACAATTATCCCAAATAAGCAGTCAAACTAGTTACCTTCCTGCTTGACCCTTGTTGGCAGTACTTGGTATCCATATGTGTTCTGGGCCAGACACGTAAAGTCTGTGTAAAAATCCACTTCTGCGACAGAATCAAAAATCAGTGGCACTTCAATGAAGTTTTCACCATTTTCTACAATTTCTCTAGAAGAAAAATTAAAATTTAACGTCAAATCCTTTTATAAGCTGGCTTTTTTTTCTATTTGATGTGTTCATGCTAACAGCACATTGTAAGAAAATGCATTGGGTATTTGCTCATTTCTGAACTAGCCCCTCAGCATTAGAGGACACCTGTGTCTTCCAGCCCAGTTGTGCCAACTATTTGAGCCTCAGCAGTCAGTATCCAACCTGCACTTGTTGAATTTTCCAGGAAAAATAGATCTGGATTTGTCTTGCAAAAATAAAGAAAAGGGAGGGAAGAAAGACAAGCAGAATTCTGTATATCTTTGAGCTCTCTACACAGCATTGTGGAAGGACCTAATTCCTTTTCTCTGACCACATATTCATTTCTGAGATTAATTCTTACTATCAGTTGGAAGAGGACATATGGAGAACATAACTTTGCAAATGCTCACTCAGCAACCACCATTCCTGTCTCTCACGCGCCCAAAGCCAAGAACTCAATACTACAAACTGTCTAGGAAGTTTCCAGCTTATTTCAACCTGATTGTATCATAAATCCAGCTATTTAAAAGTGGTTTTCTAGCTACAGTCAAACATTGTCTCTTGATGTATTTTAGCCATTGCTGGAGAGGTTGTCCAGCTGCTCTTTAATGGTCTGTTCATAAGTCCGCTCTGTCCTGTCTGTTCATAAGTTCCCTGTGCACTCCTCCTGGGACTGTACTGCAGGAAGGCAACAACACGGCGGTGGGTGCTTTGCCAGAGATTTCTGCAGGGAATTTTTTTTCTCAGTGTTATGCCTTGCTGCCATTCAGAGGGCTTCCAGCAGGACTGGGGTGTCTCACACACCATGGGCCTGCACAAGCCATGGCTGGCATGGTCCCTGTCCTCATGCAATTGTATAATAATATATAACAGTAATAATGACAGTGATAGTAATAATAAAAATATTTGTTAAAGTCCAAGTAAGAAAGTACATGTGCTGCTCTGTTCTAAAGCCTGGAGAGACTATAGCCACTGTATATTTTATGACTCTTGACCACTGGTTTAATGCACTGTCACTTATCCACGTAAACAACATTATAAATTAATGGTCTCGATTATGCTGTGGGGAATGTGAAAACACATAAGGGCTTGGACATACAGATGAGTTACTGTGTTACCTCTGTCTGTAGCTGGGCAATAAACTAAACATGGGCAGGTTGTTATCTGGCACTGGTGGCCACAAATAGCCAAAACCAGCTCACATCTGTAACTGTTCAGCACTTTTGTCCCTCAAAATACGGATGCCACATCCCCAAACTCTGTTGGGAATGGCCCCTGCCCCATGCTAAATCCTAACTGATAGCCAGGAGCTCTTTGGGAAAGTGCTAGCTGCCGAATGAACAGTTTAACCATTAACAGCAAAGGCACCAGCATCCCAGCTCTGTCCACCAGTACAGGCAGAGCCACTGTGGGTGAGGGTGATGATCTTTGTGGACACTCTCAGCTTCATCAAATGCGGGATAAAACATGCCAACCTCAACCTCAATGAAGAGGTGTACCTCACAGTTGCAAAGCACTAGAAGAATGCCTGAACACGGTGAATTAACACTGCTGAGGTGACATATGACAGGTACAGAAAGCAGATCTTTCCCCTCCTTTCCGAGTGGGAAAAGCCTTGAGGCATGCAGCTGTGAGGCAGCTGAGAGAAAGCTCCACAAGACTGAGAGACACAATGGATCAGGGCAAGAGGATGTGGGACATCCTGCTTCTCCCTCCCACCAGCATCTGGGGGGGTGCTTCCCTGGCGCCAGCTCTCGCACTCGGTGTCTCTGTGAGTCAGGTTAACTCCCTAATGTGGAAAAGAACCACGCTAAGAAGAAAAACAATTATATAAGGAAAAAAAAAAAAAAGAAAACCACTGGATAGTTTTCTGCTGTCTTAGTGTGTTCAAAGAACGTCATGAATGTCAGGGAGAGGGTGGTTACATTTCGCTGTCACGGGGCAAGGAGACAGATAAGAGAAGCACTAGGAAGGATCAAGTCCTGTTTGTTTCCACTGCAGCCAGCTCTTGCATCAGCTCAGCTGCCCATGAAAATGTGCTTCAAGTTTAAGCCTCAAAGGTGGGTCATTTGCAGTATACCATGAATAAATACCAGAGATAAATAATTTATTTCACCCTGCCTGGGTTGGGTTTTGGGTTATTTTCCTTGCCCGCCTGTTTTTTTTTCTCAGCTCTCACCTTCACTTCAGATCTGCCCACACCCCATTTCGTTACCTGGCATTCAGCTGTATGGAGAGCCCCTGTAACACTGCAGGTTAAAACAACAAGCACAAGGGAGCACTTTCAGCCAGACTTACTGTCGCTCTCCCTCTGTAACTCTGCTTTGCTTGTAAACCACGTCAACGGTGGTGTCATTTGCCAGCCATTCCACATCGGTATGGACGTGGCTGCTCAGCCCAACAAACACTTTGCATGGGAGAGTCATCTTGGAGCCTGTCAGTAAAAGAAAGATTAAAAGACCATTTGGATACAGAAGGAGAACTACACTTTATCTTGGTGAAAACCAGCATCTTCAGTGGGAGATCAAGTTCCCACACATGCCAAGCATCACTACATTAAAATCCGAAGTTAAGCCCCAGATTGCTTTTGATCTCCTACTCCTTGGCTACAAGGCCCTTCGGTTTGGCAGTCCTTCCTGCTACTAACCAAATTACTTTCCCGTTGCAATAGTTAGCAGCTCTTGCACCAGACACATTCCTTAGGAGGCAAAGTTGTGTTCCTGTAGCCTTGCTCCTTCTGACATACAGCAGCCCAAAGGGCACAGTGTGATTTACCACCTTGGAGCAAATGCATTAACCAGCAGTGTAGCTTCACTAGAGATGCTGTGGGCAAGGGCATTCAACTCAAGGTGGGACCTCCAGAGATAAAGTGATCGTGCAAAAACTCGTTGCTATAATTATTGTAACTCAGAGTAAGGCTTTCAAACTGATGTATATCTCTATTATATGGAGAACACAGGGCTCAATAATGCATACAATTTTATTATTACATCTGTGCAGATGGTGATAAAAGGGATATAAAACACTCCATGGAGCTAAATAGGAAAAAAAAAAAATAGTCCTGTGCTGATGGAAAGAAAAGTGGCAGGGAAAACTAAGACATCATAGGACACAGCAGTGTGTATAGTACCCAAGTTTAAAAAGGTTAGTGTAAAAAACACCTGGCATTTTCTGGGATGTGCAACAGAAATTTATTGTCATAATATAATCTTCAAAAGAAAAATTGAGATCCTATCAAGGTACTTTCTAACAACTGTCTAGTTCAAACAGTAAAAAGCAATGAAAAATGTCTCCTCCCAGAATAGCTAGATGGCTCATTCAAAGCCACCAGATAACCTAGAACCATTTAAGGAAATATAGAAAAAGTACAGTTCTTAGTGAAGGGGGAACTCTCGACAGCTGATCTAATGGTGCAAACATGCTTTTCTTGCTTTGTTAGTGGCTAAAATCTACAGCTGTTCTGCAGCTTCTCCTACATGGAAGACAGAATCTAGTTATAGACAATGAGAAGTAAAAACTACTCTGGCACCAACCCTCAGCTAATATAATCGAGATCAAAAGAACTACAACAATTTATGCCAACGAGTTACACCATAAGAGGACCTGCTCTAACTTTTCTCTGATTAGATATTTCCAAATATAGCATTGGGCCTTACCAAGAGCAGCTGATGTTGTCTTTTGTGTTGGATATACAATTATTGGGGTAATTCTCTTTTCTTGTTCTGGAGAGAGAAAGACAGAAAGTCAGTGGTAGCACAAGAGAGAATGTGGGCATTGCCCTACAACTATAAACAGAAAGGTGCCACTTTGCTCAACACTTTCATCTCCTAAAGCATTTGATTATTAAACCCATGGCAAAGAGAGAAATTACAATTCCAGTTCCAGAGATCCGTGTTTCGGAGACAGAGGGGATCAAGCTCACATCTTGCTCCTGAAAGCTGCACCATGTCGGGTTTATGGCAGGTGAGTGAGTGCCTTTTGGAAGAAACAGCAGCATGAGGCACTAAGCACGGCCCTTCTTAAGAGCAGCGCGTGCTGAGCTCCTCGCACACCCATGTCACACATGCAAGAACAGAGAAGCCATAAGCTCGAGCAGAGAAGGGATGGGCGCATGACCCAAAACCACCCCCTCCGGCGCTCCCACGCTTGCGAGTCGCCCACGTTTCCAAAGTCACTTCCACCAGCGGGCACTAGTGACCAGCCCGAGGCAGCAGCACCCTCACCCGGGCTGTCTCCTCCGAGAGCCGCCCCTCCGGCATCACCCCACCCCAGCCGGGTCCGCCGCGTGCAGGGCCCGGGGCGCTGCGGGGCGGGATGAGCCCGCGGGGCGGGGCGAGGGGCGGGACGGAGAGGCGGGGCGATGGGGCGGGGCGGTGTGGCAGAGCCCGGGCACGCCCGCCCCCTGCTGGCCGCTCAGCGCAGCAGCACCCCGCCCCTTCAGGCGCCCCCCCTCACACCCCGCCGGCGGGACCAGCCGGTGTCACCCGTTTGCGAAATAGCGGCTTTCCCCCAGTGTTAAGTTTTCCCGAATGTTAAGTGTTTTATTTCCTAATCCCTTTGAAGTCATTTGCATTGAAACACACAGCCCCTCCTCCCCGCCCCCCCGAAATAAATTATTCGGTTGAACAAGCGCAGGCACGTGCAACATGGGGTTCTGGGTCCCGCACATCTGCTGCAAGTCAGGCGGGGGGTGACCCCAGCCCTGCCTGGGTGCTGTGGGACACTCCTCAGTGCCAAAGCAAGCACCCGTGGCGTCCCCCTTTCCTTTGCAGTGCTGAGAAGCCAAGTATGAGTTCTCCTGAGTGTCATTAACAGAGAAGAGATTTTTCTTAAGTGCTGTCATGTTTTAAAGCGGTTGATATTTACCAACAGTCTCCAGTTGAATTGTTCTGGTGATTTCATACATTACACCTTCATATGGAAATGACATCTTGCAGGTGTAATAGCCAGCGTCTGTTGGCAGCACAGAAGTCATGATGAGAGAAGTCGAACCTTTCAGAATTACAAATTTTTCATTGTCGTCTTCCAAAGGCAGAGCGTCCTTGAGAAAAGAGAGCAGCTGGTGTTATGGCTCTGACAGGTGTGGTTACACCCCGTGTAACTTCCAGACAAAATTACTTATCCCTGTCTCTGTTATTGAAAGTTCATTTATCATGGGGAAATCTGAGCAGTTCCACTTCCCCAACAAAGGGCAAGTTCTTCAAATCTGTATCCATCTCTCAAGTGCTCTGGGGCACTATATGAGGTGTGAAGAATTGTTATTTTAATCTATCTACAATGTGCGTGTATAGCTTTTCAATAAAGTGCACATTTTAAGATGGAAAAGATATCATAGGCTCTTCCCTGAATCCTGTTAAGTGTAATCATCTAAGACATTTTTCTCAGACAAAACCATTTTAGTAACCCTGAAGATTTTCACAACACTATTCCTTTCCACACATGACCTCATAAGACTAATATTCTAAGGCATTCTTTGAAGACAAACACTAGCAATCATTCAGGTTTGCACAAAACTATTACTTACCCTACATGATCTCACGAACTGTGATAAATTCCAGCTCTGTATCACTAAGGCTCTTGTTCATACACGTGTTGGAGCCCTGCTAGGAGAAGTGCTGTTCCTTCTCTAAGAAGGCAGGCTAGCTCTTTCTGATAGTTGTAACAAGAACCATATTGTGGGGGCAGCCTTTTACTGAAGTGGATTATAGCCTGCTTCTGATGGGAGTCCTGTGCAGAGACCTTTTGCTGGTATGGTACCAACCACCACATAGGCACTGCTGTATAAAGCCAGACTAGATATTGCATCCTATGGTAAGAATGATAGCTGCATGAGGCAGAGCATATGATCATATTGGGAGTTCAAATAAAAGCTAAACCAAGGTATTATGAAAATATAAGCAGAATCCTGTGCTGTCCAGTGTGAGATTGTACATCTGAAGATGATCAAGTGAAGGATATTTGGCCTTAGAGGCAAAACCAGGCTGGCCTACTTGAAAAGCCACAGACTGGCAAGTTAGGCAAGAGAACACTATGAGCATTGTGTGATGAATCTAGAATTTCCAAATGCTATATTCCAGCTGATTAATGAAAGCTACCCCATCTGAACAGCTCACACGGGGGAAGCATCACAGGGAGGTCCTACTTTATGGGACTCACTAGAGGGGACATAGAAAGAAGCATAGCGCCAAAGAGAAGGGCTTGATCTGAAGTATCAAATCCTGGAGTCAGTGTAGGTAATCTAGACTTAAAAGTAGTTACACTGCCTGTGAGAACATGTAACATGTGGAGCACTTCACCCTGTGCTGAGTCCACCCCAGAGAACCTTTCTTAAAATACACACATCTGCCCCAAAAATCCCAGTATATCATTCTGTGCTCATGACTTTATCAACATGCTGTTCAGGAGAAACAGACAGTGGGGATGCATGTGCAACCTGTCCCAAACAGGTTAGGATTAGGCTTTGCACAAAGAGTAGGTGAAAGTTCTACCTTGTACCACTTGAGCTCCAGGCTTGTCCTATTTGGTGTAAAATCCCACAGGTCAGGGCAAACGATCTTTCCAGAGGTGAAAGTAAAAAGGACCTGGAGATAGGCAATCTCCCGAGCAGCGGTTTTCTCCACGACTGTGAGGTGGATGGAGACCTCAGCACAGTAGGAGGAGTTCCTGCAGACAGCAAGGGGAGAGGTGAGCACCCACCAGCAATGAGGAGAACTTTGGTGACACCCCAGCTCCCTTTCTCTCCTTAGACAATTCTAAGAGGCCAAGGAGGAATCCTGGAAAACACCTGGTACTGGGTTTTTTGGCACAATCTAAACATGTTGCTGACACATGTCTTCCTTAGAGCTTCATTCTTGTCTTTCTGTGTGTGTGTGCGTATTTACACCAGTTTGCTGTACACCCTTAGGCTAAGGTATTATTTAATTTTGCAAGGAGGGCGAACGTGCCTGCCTAAATAGTAGCAGACATGTCACGAACCTTCCACCATTTCCTCGAAAGAGTCCTTGACTGTGAAAACCATAATGGTGTGAATGAAATGAAAAGCTGAATATATGTATTAAAATACATCTGCAGTTGCTATTGCACAGCCAGTAGGCATTGCTATGAGTACATACTATTTTGCATGGAAAAGAATGCATTCCTGCTTTGAAAGTTTTGCAATATTTAACTTTTCTTTTTGGCCTCAGGTGACAATCGCTTCCAGTCCCAAGGAGGACCTAACTGGTGGAAATAGATTGTCCTTTACAACCTCTGAAAGCCCGCCTTGGAGATGCCTCCACCTGGGGCACTGCCTGACCCCCAAGTGGGGCAGCAAAGCCAGAGGGTCTGGGTTTGCAACCTACAGGTCTCCACGCCTGTGGGGTGCAGGCAGGTGGACTCGCACTGCTGCTAGGGCACTGTGACGGGCTGTCACCTGCAGGTCGGACATCTAAATCCAAAATACTTGCTCAGCAGAAGCAGAGATCTGCGATAATTTGCTTCTACCTTTGTTTTACAGGATGTTGAAAAAAAAATGTGTTGGTTTCCCTGTGGGATGGTTTGCAAAGGGAATACAATTTGTTTGTACTTTATTAATCCTGTAAATATGTTAGCAACAAAGCTATGTAGTTGGCTCTTGCATACGTTTTTCAAACAGGTTTCACAGCATTTTACGACAGATGTCAGTAACACTGCCACAGTGTTATAGGTTGAGGAACTGAGACGGACTAGTCCAGAAAGGGGATTTAAAAACACCCTTCAAGGTCTCAGGCAACTACTCTGTGCTCTGGGACAATATTTGCACCTTCTGTTATTCTGGCCTCACTATCGAAGTCCTCTCTCCAGCCCCACCGCTGCCATCGCTGCTAAGACATGCAGAAAGGCCAACCTAATATGCTGAGCATGATTTATTAACTTCAGTTCTGTCTGTCTGTCTCTTCCACTGCTGACACACATCACTCAGAAGGTGTGCCTTGCCAGCAAGGCTACTGCACTCTACACAGGCAGCTCCAGCGATATATAGATACATTTTTCACTACAGACCCCAGAGGATCCTGCCAGTTGTCAGGACGTACTGGGAGGCTGACTGGATGGAGGAACTGGCACAGGACAAGGACCCGGGACACCCTCTGGAGTTCAGCTTCTAATGGTGATGGGTGTTTTTTCTTCCTCAGTCCCCCACAAATCCAGACCCTGGTACCTCTTTAAAAAGTGTACAACAGGCTGTCAGACTGTAAACACCCAGAAAAAAATGACCAGCAAGGCTGAAAAAAGCCGTGGCTGAAGTCTCAACCCACTGCAATATCACGTGTCTGGTACCAATCTAGTAAATACACATTAAGTCTTATAAAAGATCTTCCAGCAATGTCAAAGTAACTGAATTCTGGTTTATAAATGTGAAGCAGAAGAAAATAAAGACCAGGGAGAAGGAAGAGGGAAGAAGGAATCCACTCCAGAGGCATGGTGCCCGGGTATATGCTTCCTAGGGCAATCTGAAGTGCAAACAAAAGCATTTGCTTCTCTGGAGCTGTAACACAAGGATTGTGTTCCACAGAATCCCCTGCCTGCAGCATGTCCCCACTCGCCACAGCCCTGACTAGCTCATAAGTAAGCTAGAACAAACTCTATGTACACAGTTTCCTCATGAGATCAGAGCTAGGGTGGCAATCCTCTGTCACTATTTATCCAGCTTTTGGTATATAGATCTATAGGAAGCACACAATACATTTAAGAGTTCTGACTTTCCACATTTTTTTCTCTAATAAAGTCAGTGAGGAAATGATCTTACCCAGACATGCTCTGAACATAACTGCAGTTTAGAATCAAGCTAGTCTATTTTAGACATAGTCATCTTGTTAGTGCACTGGATTTTTTTTCAAATACCCACCTTCTGGTGCAGATATATACTCCTGAGTCTTCTAGCATTGCTGGTAAAAACCAGAGTGCATCTTCTTTTGCCCAGATTCTTGGATCTTCATCTCTTCCTGATATCAAGCTTTTTGAACCATTTTTATACCATGTGATATTAGGGGTCAAGGCAGAAAAATCCAAATGTTTGTATCTGGGGGAAGGGCATTTCAGAACCACAGGTTCTCCATGCAGTTCATAGTAGTGTTTGAAAAACACGGTGTGATCTGGGCAGTTTTCTATATAAATCAGAGATATTTTTACATTATTGTCAGACAGGCACATTAAAAAGAAAGGAGAGGGAGACAGAAAAAAAGACAAAAAGCATGCCCTTACCTGTGCTTTTCACTTGCTTAAGTCTAAAAGTTGAGGCGCTTGCTGTGCACATGATCAGGACAAAGAAGAGCCCACACATGTTTTCCCAGAGGAAATAAGAAGGAGGCAGCCGAGGAAAAGCGTCTTGAAACCTACAGGGAAGTTTATTACAAGACTGAAGGTACAAGGAAAATACCCAACACTAACTGCTCTTTTCCTTGCTCTGACCCTGGTGAGCTTTAGTTCACCCTTAGTGAGCAGAAAGGCTTCTTCATCCCTAGTTTACGGAGGCTGACTTGTGGAAAAATAGCATCTGGCTTGGTACAAAGACATCACTTCTGTCCCTTTCCTTTCACTCCAGGAGATGTGAACAACATACCACAAGATGCTGCTGTCCCCACAGCTTTGCAGTGCAACAGCTAGGGTGGAAAAATCTAGCTCTGCTGATTTTGCAATACGCTGTGACTGAGGCACGGGTCAACCACTTCGTGTTAGATGTAGTGTTGTAGCTTGGGTGAAAACAGAAGCAAAAGTGCAGCAGAATGGACTTTAGCTCTCTGGAGCAGTCGCTTCAGGTGTCTCCCAAGATTGTATGGCCCTCATTAAATCCTGTGTTGCTTTATCTTCCCCACTATGGCTACCAAAGTAGGCCAGCTCATGTAGATCAGGCTCCAGGCAAACTTCCTGCTTGCAGAGCCAAGCTTTCAAGTCTCCAACAAATGTTTCTCCTGGAACAAAAAACTTTGACTCCCATGGCATGCACACCCATCTTGCTGTTGGTGTGCAGGTGAGTTTTCAGTGTGGACACTATTACCATCTGTGCTAAAAATTAATGAGGAAAACCCTGAACAAATTGTCCTAAAAACCAGACATGGCGACACTAAGGAAAAACAGAACTGTCCACTGCCAGTCATTCATTAATTGTCATCTGTATTGGCCTGGCAAGGTCAAGACAGCTTCTGAGTACATCACTCAATGCCCTCTGGTCTGCCATGAGGTTTCAGATGCTGCTACTCAGCTGATAGAGTACAGGTTATCTCAGTGTACTGCAGGCAAAAATACATAAACCATGCTATATATAGGCACCTGTTTATGCTCTGTGTAAGGTATTTATGTGCAATATGGTACACATATGCATGTGATATATACTATTTCCATTTTATACACAGAAATGTAAAATTCATGCATTTAACATTAGTCTAACATGATGCTTGTCCCGTACAATGAATATTAAATGACCAGACAACTACTTCAAATTGTATCCAAAAGCAAAAACATATTTCTACCAATATAACCCAGTCACATTCATGGGTACTCACCTTCAGACATCTTCTGTGTATCCCATAATGCTCATATTCATAATGCAGTTTTAATCCAAATTTCTCCCTGTTCTGGTAGCTGTATTTATCTGACACCTGATAGCTTGACTATAATGAACTATTTCCAGCTTATTGTAATCTCTACAATACCACAAAGCCAACCTCTTGCTCCATAATACTCTTTCATAACCACAGGCTGTCTCCCCTGCTGCAAGGGTTTTCAGGGCATTGGCATGCAGCTTGTAGCCCCTCCTGGCTACATCTGGACTAGGTGGTAGTGGCTTTGGCTGCAGCATTAACAAGCGCCACTGTTCACATGTAATACTCTGTAACAGGGGAATTTCTCTCTGATTAGATCCTTTGCCTGATGAAAATACTTGGTTATTCTGTTCAGAGCTTTCCAGTCCCCTTGGTTTAGTATCTAGCAACCTCCATAAGCCTTACACAATCTGAAGATTTAGGGGAGGTTTTCATCCTTAAATTTCCATCAGAATCACTTACCTGTGCTTCTGCAGTCTTTCAGCCATTAGCTTCTCATGAAAAGATATAAGACTGAAATATGCTAGTGAGGACCTTTATATAGGGTTTCGCTCAACACAGAGCGGAAATTTGTCTCTTATTGCCCAATCAAGTTTGTGTCAGAACCGAACGACACTTGAAACCCACCTTTCTTTCCTTCCGTAGAGTGAGGATGAGAGAAACAGACACAGAGAGAGAGAAAATATGTATTTGGATTTCCCAAAAAAGGGGAAATGACTGCTAAATATATGAACAAATTTCCCTTTTTCTGACGAACAGTGGTTTGCCTGCACTCGTGTCTTCACATGACTATTTCACACTCTACCTCAAAAAAAAAAATTCTCATGGGTAACAAAAGGTGTCCTGCAGCATAGTCAGCAGCTAAATAATGTGGTTTAGCAAGTTCTACAAGAACAACATAAATCTTCCGTGATTTCCCAGATGGCTTGTGAATCACAAATGGCTTGATTCCCCTTTCCATCCATAACATCCATCTTAGTGTCACAGCTTATATTAGGGGTCTCTTTGCTATGGAGTATAAATAATTAACAGATATATGCAGATCATGGTGTCCAGGCTCATGAGCAGAAGGGGTAAGAAATGGGTTATGAACTGTGGCGATGTTGGTCTCCACCTGTTTAGAGGAGGGTGTTCTAGTAGAGGACTGCAGTCTGAAACTGCACCACAAGCCAGTGTTTCCTGTGCCTTGTCCTGATGCATGATGCCTCCTGCAGGCAGACATGCATTTCTTACAGCCTCTTGGTCCCTCAGGGAGCAGCTGCCATGCACTGTCCCGTTGCTAGCCCAGGCAGGCAGCATGGGGTGTCTGTCTGCCCTGCCAGAGCTGGGGTTGGCACACAGCCTCCTGCTAGCAGACCTCGGTAAAATACTCTCCTCTTCTTGGACTTTGTAAACCTTATTTGAGCAGCTCTGGTCTGTCTCATTGGAGTCCTAGCCTAAGGCTTAGGCATTGTGGTGCTCTCACTAACCAGATAATGACTGAGTAATAAAAACAATGTAGCTGTTTATCGCAGTAAGCCTGTAAGGATCATTTTTTTATTTAACCCTAACATAATTCACTAACTCACTCTTTAACTAATACCAGTCTCAGTTATACTGGGGACTATTGTTTAAGAGATGAAAGAGATTGGAGAATACTGTTTAAGAGATGAAAAATCAGCAGGTTTTGAGATTGTGCTGCTGTCTACTATGGAGAGAAGAAGTGTATAAATTATGTCATCTATTAATATACTGCAGTCTTTGGGGGTGTGTTATATGCTTGGGTTGCACATATTCTATTGTGCAGGTGATATCCACCACGTTACAGCCATGTATCCATCACCTACACCACATAACTTCAGTAAATAAACAAAAAGAAAAAAAAAACCCCAAAGCCTCACATTTCAATCTATAATGGTCTTTACAGTTTCTATATCCTGATCAACACAGTCATTGCAAAGGTTTCTATAGCTATCAGCCCCACACATAGCTGCCTGGTTTTCCTTAAGCAATCCTGTTATCCATAAACCTGAAAGGCTGATAATGCAACTAAAGTCAGTTACTGCCCTATAGTGCCCCATCTTCTAGATGAAAAGAAAGAACTCATCTCCACTGATGCTAAACTCACACATTTGGGCTATGAAATCACTGGCCTTGCTTTCTGGAGCCCCGTACTTTATTTTGAAAATCTGACCTCATGAATTATAAAATCACTTCAGTCCTTCCTTTTCCAGTTCACTGTATGGCAACCAGACAGGAGGGCTACCAGATTGGGTGACTTATATTATATTAAGTCTAAGTTCAGGCTGTTACTATGTGAGTGACTTATGCAATAAAGGTGGGAGTCTCTAGTGGTAACCCTGGTCACAAGAGCCAGACAGGTTCCCAGCAAATAACCCAGACGTTTACCAGACTCAAAAAGAGCAAAACTGCAGGAAATGAGGTTTGATGTCTTTGAGCAGATTGTACCTACCAGCTGCTGCAAGCACATTTACTGCATTCACTGAGTAAGGCCACCTGACAGCAAGCTGCTCAATGAGCAGCAGAACTAGCATCCCATACTTTTCTGGAGATTTGTACCCCTTGCCCTTAACATGCACACCCCTGCTTAGACTGCAGCCACTTCACCTCTCCCCTCATGGCCTTTTCCCACTGCACTCCAGCCCTTTCCTTCCCCCCACTTCACATCCTCTGCTCCCACCTCACCCGCAACCAGCGTGTTTCTCAGCCAGGTTCAGCAGCACATCCTTGGGCTCACTCGCAACTATGTCAATGCTAAACCAGTCAACTTTAAGCTGAAAGAGGGTAGACTTAGATTAGATATTAGGAAGGAATTCTTTACTGTGAGGGTGGTGAGACACTGGCACAGGTTGCCCAGAAAAGCTGTGGATGCCCCATCCCTGGAGGTGTTCAAGGCCAGGCTGGATGAGGCTTTGAGCAACCTGGTCTAGTGGAGGGTGTCCCTGCCTGTGGCAGGGGGGTTGGAACTTGATGATCTTAAGGTCCCTTCCCACCCAAACTATTCTATGATTCTATATTTCTATGAACTTGACATTGCCCATCAGCATGTGTAAAGACTAGACTCTGCCTGCCTTTTCCTCCGTGAAGCAATGCTTTGGGTTTCCCATCTGTACACACTACTTGTGACCAATTTTCATCACACTTTAACAAATCCAGACTCTTTGAAAACACAGCCCTTTGGAACATACAGATGAAGCAGGCTGAAGTATTCAGAGTGAGTGTATAGTACACTAAAATCTGCTGTCCTACCTTAGAAAACTAAACTAAAATCAAATAGCTACAGAGTAGCAGTACAGTTCCCAGATAGCATTATGACCTCTGATACACCTAACAAGAATCAACATTTTTAATTAACTTTCTTCAGAAGAGCTCTGTCCTGGCTGTCTTTTTACCCAGAAAATGTCCTGATCACATGCATCAGTACCAGGACTTTAAGTTAACATAATATATCTGGAGGTGAAAAGGCCTAGTTTAAAATAACTCAGGAAAAAAGGAAAGACAGAACAAGAATTTTTTAGGAGCTGTCTGCTGAGAAGGCCATGTCACTTTGTGGTCAGTTATTACTGAGTATTTGTAAACAGAAACATGCAAGTCTAGCAGCTATATATAGAGAGAGTCTCTTTTAGGGAAGCTGGTCTCATTCTGTGGTTTCGCTGTGCTGATGATTCACTTATACAGCTCAAGATGCTGGAGTGCAGCTGTGAAATTCCTAACTTGAAGACCAGGCTATTCCCCATATGTCTCAGCCATTGCTCATCTCACTAGATTGCTCTTTCCCACACCAGGGCTACACGCAACTGCCTTGCTTTAATTGGGTGGATTTTGCTCTCCTAGGACATCCCAGCAAATAACCAAAATCCCAAGTAATATTTAGCATTCTGGCAGTTCCTCACAACAGAGGCTTTCAAAAGGCCTCCAAAAGCAAGGTGTGTCTGTTCAATATCCCTAGTCCATGGAAGGGCAAATAATTGATATTCAGGCATCATGGAGTGGGGATAAGACCATTTCTAAAAGGGACAGTTTAGGTATCAACTTTTCCTAGCGACTCCTGGGTTCTGCTGTCTGTCCTGAAGGAACCTATCCAAGTGCCTCTATGGCTGATGTGGTTTGGCAGCCAGGAACTGCACTCACATGGACTTTGCTATTTATTCTGCTCTTCAGTTTGGCTGAGCCAGCTTTATGCAATTAAAAATTGGAGAAAATTTTTCTGGTTCACATAAGAATAAGGTGGAGAGGCATTAAGAAATATTGAATGTTGAAAGCTGACTGGCAAGCAGATGCAAAGTAAACCACAACTATTGCACCAACATATGTTCTTGGGTTTATTGATACAGGCAAACCTGGTTTTAATAATTTATAATGTCCTTGTGCACAGTTCCCAGATGGGCTCTTGGGGAGCACAGAAATGGCGAGGGAAGAAGAGAAGCTATCCAACACAGAGAATCACCAAATAGATGGGACAGAAAGAGAAAGACTAAACAGAAGAATTGGTCCAATGCACAACAGATGCCAAGAATACAGGAATTTGCATGCTTATCCAGAGAAATAAGTGCTGTCATACACCAGTTGTACATGACTGACTGAGATAAACAGGAGGAGATGAGCCAAGAGGCATACACTTTGTCATGAGGGAGTGCTCGTTTGGCCAGAGCAGCAACAGCTTGCTTACAGATTACCTCCCTGCTATGGGCTCCTGGGATTTCCACAGACCCTTTCACAGCAAAAGAAACCAGGCAGAGCTGTGAAGAATAATTACGCTGCCAAGAGCTGGAAGGTGCAGGGAGGAGGAGACCGTCACTGTAGAAGTCAACAGGCTGCAAGGGACAAAGAAATGGCTAGAAAGGCTCAGAGTCAGCAGCAAGGAGGCCAGAAGTACTTCAAGCAACAAAAAGTGCTTCACCTGCCCTCACCACAAACGGAGTTTGGGTTGGCCAACAGAACTTTCCCTCCATCAGTCATTCTCATCCCTGTAGACATCACACCCATCTTTGCAATACTTGCCTGGGACACTGGGAGGACTTTATCTTGCCCACTAGTGCTGCAGACAGACTGTCAGCAGCAGGTTAAATTGTCTGTGCACCGACACGCAGCCATAGACTGGTGAAATAAAGGATTGATTTCTAAAAAAGTGGGATTGGCTGGCTTTTTGTTTAAGGCAGAAAGACATCCTTGGGCACAGTATACATGGCATATGATGCAATGTGGACAGGCAGTGAAGGAGGATTGTAGCAAAGCTGAGTTTGTTGAAAGTTTTAGAGTTAAAGTGCCATCTCTGTCCCTTTACGCCGAACTTGAGATGGTAATCCAAATTGCTAAATAGTGACAGTCTCATCATCACCACATCTGAATGCCTCTCTGAATTTACATTAAAAGGGAAAAAAATGGATGGATAAAATTATGTACAGATACGCTGAATTTTGTTCATGGTGTGTCAAACAATGGCTCCACTAGTGTAAAGCTTCAGATGCTGATAATGACATGCTGCCAGTGAAATCAGTAGTATCACAAATGAAACAAAAGCACGGATGCTCGTGCAGATCTGAAGATGATGACTGAAAAGGCAGGTGGACCACAACTTGCAGCTCAGCTTCAACAGTTTCCCAAACTACCAGCCATCCCCACTGCTCAGATAGAGTAACCCTACAGCATACATTATCTGCCATACCTCAGTGTAGGGCTTTAAGCAAAGCTGTAGCACCTACATGGTCACTCACCACGTCACGGCTGACCGGGAACTAACTATGCCGAGGAAAAGAGTGAGCAGACGTTTCCCACAGCTATGGCCTCTTCTCAGACCGCAGGCAGTGAGTCAGTAGGGGCAGTAGGGATGTGTTTTAAAAGCTAGCAGAAGCAAACCTGAGATTGCTAGGCAGACATTTTTTTTTTCCCCTTCACTTCCAAAATCACAGTGTTTGCTTGCAATCGCGATCAGGCTTTTTATATATAAAGCAACATAATGTGCTCTGTGGGCTTGCATTGAACAGTGTATGGGGATTTAAAAATATGGCAGTGATTGTGAAAAGCCCATGGTAACAGTAGACAGGGGAGGGACTGTGTCCAGTCAAAGAGCATGAAGTCATACAGAGTTACATGAGCCAGAACAACAGGGACAGTGTAAGATTTCTAAATCAGATATGGTGCTTGGTTTAAGCAGCCAGCCCAGCACACAGGGAATTCCAGTCCAGAAGCAAGGAGAAAAACAGATGACAAATATTTTTGTTCATGATTGCCTTTTTGTTAGCTGAACTTAATTGGTAAAAAGTAACTTTGTAACTTCGTAGCTATGAAAAACAGTGACAAATGTATGTCCTATGATTAGGGAAAAATTGAGCTAGTATGGATCATACATTACTGTAGGTGTACAGGGAGGCTACTATTAACCATTCCTTTTTATTGCATGTTCCTGAATGAAACTTTCATCTTACCAAGAACATAAAGTCATTTATTTAATGCAGACAGTAAATTTTCGTGTTTATCTTAGTTTTAATATCCTTCTGACACACAAGTGTATTTTACACACTTGTTTTAAGCAGCAGGAATATGAAATACACTTAGTGGATACAGTTACCCAAGGTTTTTCTTTCCTACTCCACTACCAAGACGCGTAATTCATTGTCACAGAAGTTGTGGGGGTCACACATATGCAATGCATATGAAAGTGCAGACAGTATAGAAATAAAGACACCAAAGTTCCACTTGTACTTGACATTCTTCCTTAGTAATTGTCCTGTGTTTACTGTCACGATGGTCAGCAATTCTGACTGGCATCTCACTGGCTTGTGAAAAAAATGAAACAAGATAGACTTGTTCTGGATCAATGATACAGTGGAAGAGGGGATTACAAAAGAATGAGCAACAAATAAATAGATGCAACAGATACTGCTTCTCAATGTGTGTGGGGGGGGAATCAGCATATCTGAAAACAGGAACTAAGAGAAATCAAGTCAGTTCGGAAAAAAAGGAGCGAATTCCAACAATACCATTGTCCTCCTAAGAAGAAATACAAAAGCAATGTAAAGTGATGCTGCAAGACCAGATTTGCTTGCAATAAAGATGAGGTAGGCTTCGTTTTTATTTTTATCTTCTATTTATTTGTTCAGTTGCTGCACGTACACAATGCATTCATTCAAGTTAATGAAATGCTTGTTTTAATAACAACAGGTACCATCAGCCGAGCTTGGAGAGTTCTGTTATATTGACAATGGCTGACAGGAGTACCACTACACATGGGGCAGCAAAACTATCTTAGGAGGATTTCAGACCTGAAACGCGCCGAGTTAAACCTTTCTCCAGCACATGATGTTCTGTACCAGCTGAAAAGGGAACTCATAATTTCAGCAACTGGTTTTTGAAGACTTTGGGAGGCTTTTACACATGATGGGAAGTCAAGACAATATTTAATGTTATTTGTTTAAGTAACTGTTACCAATTCTATTTTGAAAAGAAAAAAAAGGGATTTTAAAAAACAATATTGCTTTACTACATAAATTTTCCTTCATGACAAGCTGCAAGAGTGTTCATTCAGACTCAGATAACTGAAAGTAGGGAGGACCCAACATGAAGGTTTACCATCTTGTCCTGGGTTAAGCAGAGACAGAGTTAATGAAAGATTGCAAGAAAGCATTGGGGTTTTCCTTCAAAACATCCCTAGATTGAGACCTTCCTTCCCAACAAAATTGAGACCCGTGTTGGTCCTTCTGGCTGTAGCTTCCAGGCTCTCTTATCTCAGGAATATTTATTTCACTGGGGACCCAGCAGATCCCTGCACTTTTAAGGACAATTCATCAAACCTGATCTTCTCATAAAGACAGTTCATCAAACCTGGTCTTCTCATAAGTGCTGAGCCATTCCCCTTGTGTTCACAGAAAGCTGAAAGATCTCAGGACCTTTATAAGTCACTATTTTTATTAATGTACAATTTTTGGCAATAGACTTCCCAGCGAGAGTGGTTTTGGCAGGATGTATGAATAACTGACATGGCTCTTGGCTTGATACCATAGTTACGGGAACAAAAGAAAAAATGGGGAACTGAATTTAACCATATATTACCACAATGATATGGCAGAACCTTTAACCATCATTGGCTCCCTTGAAGTTGCAACTGGCCAGCTCTGCACTGCAAGGACACAGCACTCAGAAACAGGGTATCTTGCTGCTCCTCACTGGTTCAGAGCGGCTGCCTGCTTCACAATGTGTTTATGAAACTGGCCTGAGATGAGAGGGTTGTAATTATACGTCCAATGCAGAAGTCACAGGATTTTTTGCTGGATTTTAAAATATTCAGAGGCCCCAGAGATAAGAGATAAGTAAGAAGTCACATACTCTTTGGCACTCCAGTGGTAATTTTTAGAAGCTCTCTCTTTCAATACATACATTGAGACAAAGAGAAAGAAAAAAAAATAGAGACATAATATGTATCCATACATGGAGAAATATAGAGGCTGCCACCTGCTGAGAGGAAAGGGTTATATTCCAATTGCAAAAGTCCCCAGTAGAAGGGTGCAAATGAAAGCCCTGCAGGGTTTCTGTTCCTGCCCTACTGTCTGTTTCGACATTGCTCCCTGCAAAGTGGAACAGCTACAGGGTGGTGGCTGTACTCACCAGGGGACACCAGAGTAATCTGGCCAAAACTGTTTAGTGTAAACTGGCAAATACTTGTGGAAACCCAAAACTGTTTTACAGCAAAACACCAGCCAGAAAAATTTTACTTATTAGTAACACAGCTAACAGCATTTTAGTGAAGTTTACATGTACAGTGAGAACCCAAGGACTACATTAAAAAGTATTTATTTTATATAGTTCTACGACATTAAAAAATTCAGTAGCAGCACTGTGCTGTTTTAGGTCAAAAATCCTTTAATGAGTTTGCTGTGACACCATGTTTATTAGAGGCTGACAGCTTCTTGCAGGGCCCCTGCAGCGTGGCCTTCGTGGAGCCATCAGAACAAGGATGCCACCTTCCAGAGCTTGCTCAGATCACTTGTCTGTTTGTCTTAGGATAAATTTGCTTCTTCACTTTTCAGAATCACTACCATAATAAAAGGACCTTCTAGTATATCCTCAGATAATCAAATTATTCTTATTCCTGAAGGCTTGGTGGAACAGAGTAAAGGTCTCGATTTTTCTGGCACTGTAGTCTGCCAAAGGGAGACGTGCCATGTTTTCTTAACAATGTAAGGAGCCACCAATTTTAACACTCTACTTAAATGAGCATTTCAAAATCTTGTAGTGTTGTAATGAAGAAAAGTGCCTGGCAGAACTGTTCCTGGAGGCTGTGCTTTCTCAGAAGATGAAGAAACAACACCTTAAGGAAAGGATTCTGTTAATGTGCCAAATTTGATGTTTTTGTAAGAGGGGTTTTCATCAGAATTTGGTGCACCTGAGGAATAATGAACTAAAGAGGCTGCGCTTTCAACAAGACTTATGCCTGACTCAGGATTTGTCATGGGTAAGTTTGAGTTGCTTTGGGTTCGTGTTCAACAAACCAAATGCAGGGTTTGAAAACCTGTAGTATTTTATGTACGTTAGCAAGCCCCTTTCAGAAGCAGATTTTTCTAAAGACAGGGGACAAGTTTACCTGCAGCAAAGTGGGTGTAAATTAATCTGCACCCTGAGCCAAGTTTTGCTGTGCTTCTGATGCATGTTCTTGTCCACTTCTTAACCTGCTCTCCTTCATAAACCTCACTTCTCTGCAGACTTCTGTCCTCCTAGCACCCGTATCAGTCATGCCCTGGCTGCTATAACCAGTTCACATACTGAGATGGGGGACTTTATTATCCTTTGCTATTAAAAGAAGCTTTATTTTGTACAGAGGTAAGTTACCTACTGATACAGCCACAATAAAAGATAGGTCATGAGCAGAAGTAGGTCCAGGACACAGAAGATGGAGAGCGCACAGAGCGGTACAAATGCTGGAGAGGTTGTTGTTATCATAAGGAATTCAACAGTATCATTCTCCACCTTTGGACCACTGTAGGGAGGCCTCTCAGCCATGTACCTGGTTCGTTCATGAAGGCTGCCCACATCACAGCCAGCCGCTCTCATCATATGAAGATGTTTCTCAGCAATGTTCAGCCTTGATCACAGCACCCTCTCTTCACTTTTCTGTCCTGCAGATGCATGCTTCGTTGCGTGCAGACACATGCTTCGTTGCGTGCAGACACACCCGCGTACGCACTGCAGCATATTCAGGAAATAGTTAACTCTTTTGCCAGTAAAGGCTTTTTAAGCCAAGGACAAAAGGTGTTCTGGACCTTCCAGACATCAGGAGAAAAAGCAACACATATATGTATGGGAAAAAAAAAGGTTATTAAAAAACAAAGCAGTGGAAAACACCTCCAGATTTTCTACAGATCCTGTGACCCTTCACAGGCCATCCAACAATCAGGGATCAGGGCTTGAAGTATCACAAAGAAATATCCGTGACAGCTGGGGAATCTGAAACCCTAAGAATGTCAGAGCAGTCACAGCAGGTCAGACTGAGAGCCCACACTGCCCCGTATCTGGTCTGGACAGTAACCTGCAGCCGATGTTTAAGGAGACATAAGAACATGGCACATGCAGTGTGACCTTTCCCCTTATGTATTTTCTGGCAACCAGCAATTAAGGTCTTTCAGAGCCTCCAGAAAGGGCTGATCCCAACAATGCCTGGAATACCTCCAGCCTCTACCACACTCTGTGGCAATGAGTTCTGGGATTTAAATACATTTTTGATGCAAGCAAATCTGTTTATTGTAACACTATTTCCAGCACTGTGCAGTCCCAGAAGTCCAGCTGTGACTAGTCATAGACAAATTCCCACTTGCCACTTAGTGCTGGGCAAAGGCGCTTTATGGTGGCATTGCACATTCCCCTGCCATGCATCATTACCCTCTACCGAGTGGGTTAGCAAACAATGGTCAGCAAATTGGCAAAGAGCAAAGTGCACATACAGGAGTTCTCACGTTGGCAGGCTGTTGCAGCAAGCTCCTTCCACAGTCCGAGGCAAGTGGCTTTTGATGTAATGAAGGTCTTCCCCTGCCTTCCCATTCCTCTTACCCTGTTGTGCTTCAAACCTGGCTGGCAGCCAAACACCACAACAACCACTCACTCGCCCTCTCCCCCTCCCGGAGACTGGTGACAGAATTAAAGGGGTAAAGGGAAAAGAGACTCGTGGTTGATATAAGAACAATTTAATAACTAAAATGCAATAGAATTAAAAATAATGATTATTATTATAATAATATATACAAATATACAAATGAGTGATACACAGTGATACTGCTCACCGTCCAGTGACCAAGGCTCAGCCTGTTCCCAGCTAACAGTGGAGTAGAGAGAGTCCCAAAGCTGCAATCCCAGAACAGAGTTGAGCTCGAGTGTCTGAGAGTCTGCGAGCTGAATAAGACAGCAAGACAACCTCAAAAGAGAGAGAACTTCCAGACAGATCCTTGTCTACATACTGGGCATGATGTGCATGATATGGAATATTCCAGTGCCCAGTTTGGGTCTCAGTCCTAAACCTAAGGTCAAACCCTAGGCTAGTAATTGGGGCTGTGCTCCTTCCCATCTTCTCCGGCACCTGCAGACACTGGCACAGCAGAGAAGCTGAAAAGTCCTTGACTGTCCTGGCAGCAACTATAAACATCAGTATGTTATCAGCCTTCTCCTCAACAAAAATCCAAAACACAGCCTCATGCTAGCTACTATGAAGAAAGTTAACTCTGTCCCAGCCGAAACCAGGACAGACCCCCAGCACTGTACCCTTGTACCTGCTTTTGGTTGACCCATCTCCAGAAGCAGGACTAGCTGATTGCTTACACCTTTCTCATTACCTTCAGATTCAGCTACTCACCAGTCCCCTGCTTATATACCTGACTGCAAAGACCACAAAGTACACCGAGGCCTTCTCCATGCAAGGAGGAAGAATTTTTAAAAGTCACCAATTTGCAGGAGCAGTGGTATTGCAGAAATGACACGTGTGGGCCCAAGAAGTCCCATGCTTTCTAGGGCACTGTGTGGAACATACACCAGTTTCCTGAAAACATCTGGGATGGTGCTGGAGCAATGCTTGACAGGACAGCTGACCAGAAGACACAGCCCTTATCGGCAGTCTGTGTTCATGTGGGACATAGTGAAACCAAACCTACGGACACCGATTGCAGAACAAAATGTACTGTACATGCACTACTCACGCAACCATACGGAGCTCCAGCACAAATGTGGAGCTGAAAATGTAAATATGGCCCCACAGGCAGCCTCATGTTTGAAAATTCAGCCCTTGCACCCATTTCATACTGAACCTCATGCTTTGCACTCTGGCTCATGAAGTTTTAGATCTTGGGTTTTCTAGGTGACCGAGGTAGCTGTAAGGTACCAGAGTTCATGGTACAAAAAGCATCCTATTACTACTCAATTAATAGGAAGACACACTTGTGAAATAAGACCCTGTGACTGTGCTTACTTAGGCAACATCTCCGTGCAAGTATTCATTGATCTGTCGTCCCCAGGGGCCATCCCAGATTGCGTGTTGCATGCCCTGTTCCGGAAGAATTGCCACACATCAAAAGGCTTCAACTTGCTTCCTCTTTACAAGTTTGATTGTGATAAGTTTGCTGCACTTGACAACAAAAAGCTCACCCTGGTTGAACTGGTCCAGTTTTCAACCAGAGCAAGTCAGCAATGCTGGGGAATGAGATGAGAAGAAAGCACCCAAGAACAATTAGAATTCACTTCTGGAAATATGTCCTGGAAGATACCAAACCAAATGGCCATTATAAACACTTGCGTCATAAAGTTTAATGTGGCCTGCTGATGTATATTTTCTAATTTTTCTGCAGTCCCTACAATATAGGAGTTTGAAAATCCTGTCTCAAATTAGGAATTATGACACTCTGCAGGACATCTGTTATCACTAACATTACCTGCATGTTTTTTCTCCTAACAAGTATGACACAGAATTTGTTCCACCTTGTGGGATGCTTCCAAGCTACATTTCTCCAGTTCTGTCGGATGTGGGTAGTGTTTCCTTTTGATGGCCTCAGTCATCACTGCCCTTCACACAGGACTGAAACACAACACGGTGGTTAATGTGAATGGCAGGCACGTCAATATTGCCCTAAATATGACCCGGAGCTCTTCTTTGCTAGGCTGGGTAGTAGCATGACCTGCTCAACATAACAAGGTATGAAGAAGAGAGAATGTTGGATTTTTTTATGAAACACCAAGTTTCCTATATAACCCTTCCAGTAGCTGGAGTTGAAGGAGTATACTGTTCTATAAAAATTCCTACTGGTAAGGTTATGAGTATTGAATCGGTGGTTGTGCATCTGTCCAAATCTGTGTTACGAAGGCCAGTACTGCAGGGAAGGCAGCTACAGAAGTGGACACACAGTGCGATTTGTCACATCAGTATTTCACTTACCTCTCCTTTCAGCCCTGGCTCTTCACTCTTCTTCTTCCATTTCTTTGTTGTTTTGTTTTTTTGTTTTTAATGGACTGTTGTCTCCACTTTGTCAAGTTTGAATATTAATATTTTCTAATGGGTGGTCTCGTACTTTTTTGGTCTGCTGCCAGTTTGTTTTGTTTTGTTTTGTGAAAGATCTAATCAACATTTCAACAAAAAGAAGCCATGTGCCATTTTTGCCTAGATCCAAAAATAACAGTTCCCTTCCCCATCCCCATCTGTGATACACAATAAATACTAATTTTATCGTGTATCCAGAGGTTTTTCAGCAGCACTAGAGACTGAAACAACTTGAAATATTTTCCCGGTTGAATACTAAAGAAAAACATACACTTTACTCCAAATATGGCCCTACTTATTTCAGAAAAAAAATAATAATCTAGGTTTCATGAAGGTTTTTACAGATCTTTCTTTTTTTTTCAGCAAGGTTAGCAGTGTTCAGTTAAAGTACATTCTTCTTCCTCAGTTCATACCGTATATCTTCGTATCTACCAAATAACCAGCTGGTACCCATCTGTCTGTGCACAACGGCACATACACTGCTAACTTAACTAGCTCTGTTTTTAGCTGCTTGTTCCCTCCTCTCCTTTCACATATCACACACTGTTCACTTCAAGGATGCCATACTTTCTTTAAATATGTCTCAAATACATCGCTTTTTAAAAATAATTCCCAACAGTGATGAAATAAGTAAGTTTCAGTCCATCAGTTTAATTAAGTCCCAACACACCAGCACAGACTTGAAGGGGAAATTAAGTCCATTTATGTATCCACATACTCACACCACCTTATGCAAAAAGGTTACTCAGAAATGACCCAAAGTGAGACATTTGTCCTAAACAACCTCAAACCTGGGAACTGACAAAATCTGAATCCGACACTGTCTCAGGACTACCCATCTCAGCCCTGCACCAGCCAAAGGGGCCAACCATGGCCAAATGGGTTTGCTCAAGTCCAGCTCTTGTTGTACAGCCTAAACAACTCAGACACATGCTCTCCATGAGTCTAGACATCTAGACAGGGTTTATTTAAGCAGCATTTTCATTTTCCTGCAATATCTTTTAAATATCATAAGTAAGCTTAATATCAATTTTCTTGCAACAAAAAAAGCAATACAGAACAATAAAAAGTAAAGCAATATAAAAAAGTGCAGTGGATCTGTGAAAAGCTACTGGCATTTACCCTTGTGCTGTTTTAAGATTAACTTGTGAAATTATACACTCGCATTTTTACACTACTTGAGAAATAACAGACATGCCAGTTACTGCACCTGGAGATCAGAGACTTAGCAGAGAACAAAATACAAGATCATTGTAGCTCAAGGGGACCCCTCTGGTAAGTGACAGCAAAATGGACGACAAACCATCTGTTTTAGATCATGAAGAAATCCAAGTACCAACGTGTTCTGCTGAAAGCAGAAAGGGTTAGCTAGTGTTTGGGTGCCGTATAGGATGCTGTGAACAGCACATCGAGGCAATACGTCAAGAGCTCGCCTGCTCTCCTCGGCAAAATTAGGCACCATACCTTTCCAAACTGCATGGATCTGACACTCAAATCATACTCAGCTGAAGTAGGCTGAAGATTTTAAGTGTAGCGAAGTGAGAATTTTAATCTCTTAACAGATGAAGACACCAAAATAGGTTCCTAACACATTTAAATGATAGCACTTAGACAAAACCTCTGGGGGTTTTGGTGTTTTGGTTTTTTGGGGTTTTTTTTGAAGGGACAGAAAGAAGAATCTAAAGGAGAAATGAAGAGGATGTCTCCAGTCTTATCTAATGTCACTTTTCAAGGTTGTTCCCCACCACCTTCTACAGGCAGCATTGTCCCACCAATCTCAGACAAGTACAAAGGGGAAAATAACAAGAAGCCACAAGTGAATTTGCATGGTTAACAGCTCGCTCTCTCTTGAAATTCTCTGCCACAACACATCTTAAAAACATGTAGTAAGGAGATGACTATATTCCATTTAAGGGACTAAGACTCTGCATTTAAAATGTACTGTATTTGTACTGGAACAAGCTTGTTCCCTGCTACCCTTTACTAGGGGTTTACCTGAACTAATCATCAAAGCAGCAGTACAGCAGTGATCTCAAAGGTCCTCCCGGGAAAAGCCTCCTTTGCTTTAGGAAAACCACAACAGAAATCCCAAGTGCTAGAATTAATTGAACTGCTTTTTAACTGTGGGCAAATGAATTATTATTTTTTCTTGGAGACCTTTTAAGAGTAGGCTTAGATGTTAAAATCTTACAAATCTGAGAATAAATACAGTCATCATTAAAACTTTCCAAGATGAGATTCACAGCCTCTTCGTACCTGCATCCTACAAACACCGTACACACTGATAAAAATCCCACCAGCCCCAAGCAGCTCTTAGGTCTCCATGGCACGTGTGAAAACTCTTACTGTGAAATAGCAATTAAACCTTCTTTACCTGAGATGTGAACCTCTCTAGACCGTGGCTTGAAGTTGGATATCTTAATGTGCTCATCAAAATAAAAGGGAAAAATAGAATTTGAAAAATTTGCAACATGCAGACTGGTCAGGATATTGCAAGAAGCAGAATTTGTGCATCATGATTAGAAGTCTTTACGTGCACAGCATCAGTGTTATTCACCTGATAAAGACACACTTTAGTTTTTCATCTCTGACCCATTACAACCTCCAAAAAACATTTACTGCCACTGTTTCTGCAAACTTCAGATTTTTGAACATCTCTCAACCATTCTCATTGCACAAAACTGTGTGCCAGCAAGCACTGAGCACCCGTGCTGAGAGATAGGAGCTCAGTCCAGACCTTACTGGAAGGAAACTGAGCACACTTTTCTGATGGTCACCTCTTCATGAGAATGGTGCTTCCTGGAGTGAGATTAGAACTTGCAAAACAGGCTTGCTTAACCATATTTCAAATCCAAAAGGAACTTCTAGGTCTTTTCATTTGGTGTTTGAGAAATGTCAGTACAGACAACACTTTCCAGAGTAAGTAGTGAAGACGGCTATTACAAAACTTCATTAGTCAAGTCTCAGAGTTACCACAGTCAACTTGAAACCAAGTCATGTACGTGAAATTATAGCACTTGCTGATATACATTTTGCAAACAGATGGCCAATTTAGAAGCAAGATTTGGATTTGGCCTGTTCAAAACCTTTTCTGCAGCTTCATCCCTTCATGCAAATACTCCACTATTTGCACAAATTCCCATATTAGCCCAAAGCTGTTTGATTAAAAGCTAGAGTGTCTGCCTGTCTTGGGAGAGTTTGCGCTGGGATACACGCACAGTTGTACACTGCAGTGCAGAGATGCAATCCCAGTACCACACAGTTGTATCTTTGCTAGTAGTAGCAATAATTGCATCTACTGAAAAAAACTCCAGTGTGTTGCTTCAACCTATTACATTGCAAGACAAACATTGCTTTGGGCAGAAACAGAAGTAGGATAGCTACTTAAGAAAGGAAGGAAAGCCAGACAGCAGAAAAAAAAGCAGAAAAAAGAATGGAATGGGAACAATAACACTTCTCCAAATAAGACTGAATGTACAGCTGCTGCAAAAATACAAGCCTCTCAAACCTCTGAGAAGTTATGAGTCCTGCAGGCCCTAAAGGCATGGTTGCCAGATGGAAGCAAGCTGCTTCTCCTGCAGCAGATGCAGCCAGGTGTGGGATGATACTAAAGGACAGGTCTGGCCAAGCAGTGGGATCTGCTGCAGGGAGCTTCCCCCACCTGGTGGCACCCAGCTGGGCAAGACCCAAGGTGCAGACAGCATCCTCCAGCTATGGGGCACAGCCTGGGCAGCATCTAACCCCGGGCAGCATCCAACCCCGGCTCTGTTGGCATACAGCCTCTGGCATTTCTTCTCCCTCTGCTAGGGGTGCCAAGAGATGAACTTGAGCTCTTGTATATTTGGCCTCACCATGCAAACATCTCCCAGACACTGGGAAACCATGTCTTCCTCCACCCGGTGCTGCTATCGCAAAGGAATGGGAAGAAGACCCAGGAGTCATTTTAGCCACTTCAGCAATGGAATGAGAACACAATGCTCTCCATGACTAGAAATAAAACTGAAACCAAAAGGGTTGGTTTGATTTATAGAAGTGGGGCAAAAAGAGGTCAACCACTTCACTTTGTTCATTTTCGTGACCTCTTGCTCTTCTTTCTACTCTCTGTGGTGGAGCTGCCTCAGGGAAGAGGCATGGTGCAGCTCACTACAGCTGGCCCTCGGGGTCCCTGGGACACCAAGCGGCAAAAGCAGATCCCTCACCCCAGCCCAGGTCACCCACTGTGGCAGTCCCACGTAAGGAGACCACTAAAACACACAGGTCTAAGACTGCTTTACTACCATTTATGAAGAGGGACAGCAAAGGCCAAGGTGGACTTGCTGGTGTCACTCTGTGCCTGGGGGCCGGCCAGACCCCCATCAGCACTGGCTCCTAAGGATCTGGTGAAGGATGTTTTGTCTGTCAGGATCTCACAGAGGGGTTTGGAAGTGGCTGCGATGTGATCCCTGGCTGCACTGTGGCCACAGGGTGTCTAAAAATCAGAGAGCAAAAGATGCTGCTCACCACCTTCTGCCAGTAGAAAGGAGATCTCCATTCCCATTTCCTCACAGTTCACCTGAATTCACTTTCACTGGCCTGAGGTACCTGGAGTGAGGTTGAGTTTAGAGAGGAACAGAGATTTCCAGATTTCTTCTGGTTTACACTCCATCCAAATTCCTGCAGAATCCAGATTCACAGATTTCACTTCCAGACAATATTTATGACTGGGAAAGGCCCATAAGGGAACACTGTAACTGTTAGCCACTCTCTAGACCCTCTATTCTGACTGGTCTTTTAGGAACAAATACTCTGCTGCAACAAATCTCAGCTGCAAGCTGATCCCAGGGGATCAATATATTGGATTGATCTCAGTTAAGAAACATGGTTGTGAGACATTTTCTGTGAAAGCGTGAACAACAGTGCTGAATAATGTTCTCTTTGGCATGTAGACACATGCTCATGTGCAGCACGGAGCACAAGGGGATCTGCTCCTTTTGCCCACATGCTGTGGTGTGAGGGGTTGTGCCCACCTCCCGTGCTGTCAGTGATGTGATGAATCATTCTTCAAAAGCCCTCAAGCAGAATTTGTGAAAAAAGCTATTTTGCACTGTTTTCACAAAAGAAAGGTCAAGGTACGCACCTTGCACTTTTAGGCAGAAGACACATTTTTAAAGGCAGTGAATAAATAATCTTTCAAAGACAAGCTTGAGAAAAAGGCACCAGAAATCAGGGCCCTATTGCAGACGCTGGTTTTATAGCATAGTGCAATCACCTTTTTTCCTCCTTTTCAGTCTCAACCTCCCTTTGAACTACTGGGCACACATTTTTCCTTAGGAAACTACCAGCTTATCTCCCCTCTAATTAACAGTCACCTACCACAAGCTCTCCTTTCCCTCGGTGAGTTGGAGACACGGCTGGCTGAGCTCAGAAGACTTGTTCTCTGCTTGTGTTTAGTGCACCCGAGGAAGGGCTTGCATTCTTGTCAGAGTCTCTGAGTTGTTGCTTCACCCTCCACACCCTAAATCTCAGTTGTTCTGACATAAACCATCACTCCGAGGCACCCACCCCAAAATATGTACGACTGGCTGCAGTCTGTGTGTCTGAGGGGCTTCTCACCTGGGGCAGATAGCAAAGTGTGGTGCGGCTCATGACTGAAAACTTTGGCCAACTGGACAAAACATCACTTCAGTGCTTCATACATAAAAATCACAGGAAGCTATGCATTTTCCAGCTGATCCTTTTCCTTTGTAATCAGAAAATTAATTTGCCATTTAACTGATACTTCCCCTAAGAAAAATGCTAGTTTTGTGAAATACATGCCCTCTAATCAAGGAAGGCAAGAGGTAAATTTTGTCTGAGGTCAGTTTGACCAAGACAGAATATTTTGTTTAATCAATACGCTCTGAAATACTTAATCAATGCCATAAAACTTAAAAAACATTTACTTATCAGCACCTTCTCTCACCCAGCACGTGGGTTTTCATAGGTTTACCCAATCCCTCAAAAACGTAAATGTAGCCTGATGTAACACATTTCCCTCAGAGACAAACTTTGTGGGCTGGACCATGAGAGAAGCTGTCCATTCAAAAAGCACTGTATATATGGATGAAGGATGTAGAGAGCAACATGAAGATACCTTTAAAATTCAGATTATAGTTAACACAATGACATCCTGGTGGTTTATACAGCAAGCAAAATATTACAGTTATTAGAATACACTAGGTTTGACCAAATACTGCAACATTTCACTCTGACTTTCTGAAACAAAATGCTTTTCAAATTCTTGTCCATAAAAAATTCCAACCTTTTGTTCCTTATTTTAAGTAGGATAACAGGAAAAAAAATGCTTCTAATGATAACCCTCCCTCGCTTTACAGGAATGTAGAGAAGTTCACTAGTATTTGTGAACCATACTAAGTTGATATAATTTATGAGAAAATGAGCACTTTGGATGACACCAAGTAAGATATACATAAGGCTCCAAACTAATTAATGAGGATAACAAGAGTTTTTGAACACTTAGCCTTCCCATGAGGACCATCTGCTGTAGAGTGAGTATGGCACTTCAAGAGAAGTCTATACATGTAATTAAATGCTGAGCAGTAGTAAAAGGTGTCTGGGTTAAGTTTAAGTCAGGAACATTAAACCCTGGTATTTTCCAAATTTTCAGCATTTTTTTTTAAATGCTTTTTCTAAAGGTTTGTGTTACAGCATCAAGTGGTTAAGTTACGTAAGGGGGTGCACAAACACACTCAACAGATGACAAGCCCTGCACTGAGGAGTTCAGCATCATGACAAACATGTCAAAACCCCTGATGGGATTCAGGTACCTAAACCCAAGCAAGCAGTTCCCTTCCAGATGTCCAGGTATCTGACACGCCCCCCATCACCCTGGGAACCCCAAAACTTCTGCAAGCAGCATCCAGGTTTTAGGGACCCGGAGTAATCTCTCTGCAAATACCCCTGATTGCCTTGGCTCAGCATACAGACAGGGCTCAGAGCAAACCTCGAATCCATTTCCTTGCCCCTTTGTGTGGGTTACCGTGCAATACAGGCAAAGTTAACTCCTGTCTGAATTTCATGGTGTCTCAATACTGAAAACTGAAACTTCTCAACAGCTGATTTCCAGGTCCAGCCACGTCAGCACTGTGGCTTGAACCAAGAACGCTGGTGGCTGCTCTGAGCTGTGCCACCCTTGCTCTCAGTTAGAGCCCTGGATGTCCAATTGACCAAGTCACTCCACCTTAAGCACGTGAAGAACTGTTGAACCTGATTTCTGGCTTACACGATTGGCAGTATGCATGGGTTTATGCACGTCACTGAACCCAAGTTTAAACGATGCCACTGAACAGCTGGGTGAGGTGGAATAAATAACTTCATAAAAATCCCTGGTGTTTTCACTAGTGTGTAACTGAGATACTTCCCACTGGCACATTTTGAAAAGCATTAGAAAAATGTTTTTATCTGAATGGCAGATAACAGATGAATTCATGCTTAACTTGCATTATTCCATTTTAGAAAAATTAGTTTAAAAAAAACCTATCATAGCAGCACAGTAATGATAATTGCAGCTTAATTACCCATAACTGATTCTTTATGCCCTGAAATAATTTATTCTCTTTTTATGCTTGTCTCTGATATCCATTAGAGTCATTACAACTGCAAGTCTATAATTACATACTTTGCATTTTAACATTCTATGCCAGTTTGCACTCTCTTCTTATCTTTCAGTTAATTTCATTACTGAAACATCGGGAAAACGTCCGCACGAATTTTCCAGAAATTCTTGTGATTTGATTGGGGTAGGTTTAGCACTAAAAGAAGCCCAGCAAGCCAGTTCTTAGGACAGAGCTTCTGTAGGTGTGCACAAGCCTGGCCCTGCCAGCTGCTCTGTGTACTCTGCACCATGGTAGGATCCACTGCTAGAAGTGTGTCTTGATGTTTGGGACTACATTTAAGCACGAGGTGGAGGTTAGGACACAACAAGGTGCTTGGGGGAGCAGAGGTTAGATACGTTTCTGTTGAGTTTGAAGCTAAACAAATGTTTAAGCCTGCAGTGGGGTTGACAAGGCTCTTGACAAGGCTCTTCCAGGAGGACCCAGGTCCACATTCTGCCAGTAGGAGACACAAGGCTGCCAAAAGCCAGGACCCCTCCTTGTTTCAAGTCAGCATGCTCTGTGCCATACGCATGCAAGGGTATGCTTGGCACCAGTGAAAAATGTAAAATCATTGCAACAAAAGAGGAAAACATGAATTCCCTCTACGCTTTGCTTTCTCACAGGTCTAGCCTTGCTAATGGCTTTCTGGTTCAATTGACAAAGGTTAACAAGCAGGAATATCGGGCCCAGGAAAGTGACTGTATGGATTACACTCTATTGCCTTGATCAACCATCACGGGAGACAGCAGCACCCCAAGGGGCCAAGATGGTTTAATGGATAAGGTGAAAGACCTCGGACTGAAACCTCTCTTTTCTTACTATTCCTGACTCACTAAAAGCTCCCAAACACATCATTTACTCTCTTCTTTCAGCCTTACCTGTTTGTAGGACTAGAGTCTTGCTAACGATACTGATGGGACTCCACCGAAAATCGTCCATAACCTCCCCACAGCAAAAGACAAAGCAAACATTATTTTAAAATCCCTTCTCTCCAGAAGTTGTTTCGCAGACAGAAAATCATTTTTTTCCATGGCTAACATGGCATGTGCAAAATTGCTTAGGAGTTGCAGATACTAAAATAAAATGAAGTTAATGTGGTAATGTCTTTTAATGGACAAATCACGCCAAATGACCAATATGAGATTGTGCAATAAAAATTTCCCACAGAAGGCAGGTAAAATTTGAGCCGTGTACAGCAGTTAGAACAAATTAATCTGACATTCCCATGCCACATATTTACCCCATTGAACCACAAGAACCTGAGAATGAAATGTTAATTTCCTGTTACAATTTAACAAAAGAAAAAACCTTGTCATTTCCTCAGCTGGAATAGGCACATTTTTATTGCATCAGGGATGCACTTTCTTAAAGAAAATGCCTTCCTCCTTCCTTCTCTCCCTAGTTTATTATTGTTTAGAACAAGAGTGGGATAAAACAGAGATAAGGAGAAGAGATAAGATGGCTGGTATTTCTAGAGCAGAGTTTTTACTCTTTATTGGAGCATATGATCAGCGATATATGATCACGTAGAGTCACACTATCACCAAAAGAAAATCAAGTGTCTGCAATTACCTGATGTTCTCCTTTAATTCCCCCAACCAGTCACCCCCACAGCAGTCCACACGCAGTACTGGTGCCAGACCCTGCGTTTCAACACCTCCCTGGCCAGCAACAACACCGCAACGGCAATTTTTAAAAAGGAGGTTAAGTCAAAAGAAGATAGTTGTCACCAGCCTTCCCAGCTTTAGTAGATTGGAAACAGGCCAACAGCTGGGCGCTGGAGCTCAGCAATGAATTTGCATGTACTGCAAGCGAGCTGCAGACAACGTTTTTACATCTGCTGGGCACACACAGCTCTTTGAACTCACATCCCTTACATACACCAAAGTAGCCTGGCAGGCAAGGGACACCCCTCACGTGCAGCTGAAATCCTGGATGTAAAGCACAGTCCTCATGGGGCAAAACAAGTATTCTCACAGTTAAGTCCCCAGGATCACTTTCCTGCTGGATTGCCTGGGATTTTAAAGGTAAAGGAAAAGCCATCGGCAAGTACAACAGGCCAGCCATGATAAGTGCTTACGGAATACTGCATAAGCTGATATTTCTTCACTGATGTCAGAAGAAGAGAGAAACAGCTTTAAGCTGAGATATTGCAGCTCACAGGTAGGTAACAGGGCACTGGTCAGAGGCGGAAATACATTTACACTACCAGTACTAAATCTGTTGCCTCGGACCATTTTGAGACTAGCAGAGTCCTGTGCTGAATGCATGGTGCCGAGTCCCCTCTCCGCCACAGGCTCTTTTCTTGCATTTGAAGTTGCTCCTCCTACAACTTCTGTTTCTTTTTAGCAATATTACACTCTTCATCCCAGACCATGGAATAGGTACAAGCCAAAGAAGTAACAAGCTCTCTGAAGAAAAGAAGGCAGCCCACAAAACTAGCTTTTCTCCCTTCGTATACAATCCAAGTTGTCCTATACAATCCCAGTTCTCTAGGACGTCTTTCTTCAAAGCAACACCCCAAAA